>WAAG01019854.1:60572-78118 GCA_013390105.1 Tichodroma muraria
AAAAAAAAAACAAAAAACAAGCAAGTGAAGAAAAACATCTGTTAGGACAAATCCCCATCCAAAATCTTAGCAATCATGTGATTAGTGAAGTGACAATCTTCAGGTGGAGTGTCTTCACATCAGCAAGCACAGGGGTGTTCAGCAGCTGCTGGGGGTTCGGGTAACCCTGTGCCAGAAAGCTCCTCTCTTTGTCAGGGGCACACGTGTTGCTCATGTGACTCTTTCTCGCCCTCTCTAAAGTCTATTGCTATCAAAAACAAGGGCCCTTTCAGAAGTTAATTCTTCTAATAATAATAATAATAATTGATTCTGCTGGTTTCCAAAGCAGCCCTCATTTGAAACACGGCCCCCGCGCTTTCGGCAAAGGGCGGAACTGGTGCCCCCTGCAACACAGCCCCCTGTCCCTGCAGCTGGTGGGATTCCACAGGGCAGGAGGCAGGGCTCCCCTCGGAGGGAAGGAGGCCGCTGAGCAGAGCCCTCCAGAGAGGATGGAGCAGCGCTCAGAGCAGTGGCCATGGCTGGAGTGGCGTCTCCTTTGTGTGAGCACTGGGGCTGCCCCACAGCAGGGATTGTGAGCAGGCAGCCACACTCACACTCACACAGTGGTGGTGACACCCACACAGTGGTGGTGGTGGTGACACACTCACACACTGGTGGTGACACCCACACAGTGGTGGTGGTGACACTCACACACACAGTGGTGGTGACACACAGTGGTCGTGACAATCACACACACAATGGTGGTGACAATCACACACACAGTGGTGGTGACACCCACAAGTGGTGGTGACACACACACTGGTGGTGACTCCCACGTGGTGGTGGTGACACTCACACTCACACACTGGTGGTGACAGTCACACAGTGGTGGTGGTGACACACTCACACAGTGGTGGTGACACACACATAGTGGTGGTGACGCTCACACAGTGGTGGTGACACACACAGTGGTGGTGACAGTCACACACACAGTGGTGGTGACACACACTCACATGGTGGTGGTGACACTCACCCAGTGGTGGTGACACACAGTGGTGGTGACACACACTCACATGGTGGTGGTGACAGTCACGCAGTGCTGGTGGTGACAATCACACACACACACACAGTGGTCCTTGAGACACATCCATCAAAATTGCTTCTGCTGCCTGGGATTTCTGTGAGACTCTAGGGGAAAGCACAACGTCAGAACTGATGAAAACTTGGGGAGTTTTCTACAAAGTGATTTTTTTTCTCCCCCTCGTTGACATCTCCTGGGTTGTCCTTCCCAGGAGACATGTGACTGCCAGATTTTAGTCATTTCTTGTGTATGATAATTAGTCTGCTCCATTTTGCAGACTGGGAGACTTAACCCCATGGATGCAATGTGACAGAAGGGATACAAACGCACGCTCCTGGCTCTGTAGTGCTAATAAAGCAAGAGTTTGGCAATAAGTTATAATGATACATGCTGCTTGGAGGCTGGAATTGGGAGTGCCAACACATTCCTGCTGTGCTTCTGATTTCATGAGAAATGGGACACTTTGCAGTAATTTCAGTTTCTTTGCATGCCAACTCGGATTGCCAGACACACCATGGTTTTGCTGCTCTTTGTGGCGCACACTGCTCTCCATTTCTCCATCCTCTTGGAAATAATCCAGGGCTTTTAAGCAGCAAAATTTTAACCACTGTCTTGCCTTGCCACTGACATTGAAGAACCTGCATCTTTCATGAAGTGCCTTCTTAATACCTCGGTGTTCCTCATTTATTCAGCCAAGATACCCCGTCTGAAAGTGAAAATTTCAACATCCCTGTCAGGAAAGGTTCTTGATTGCTGCCCTTTTCTATGCAGAGATATTTCAGACATCTGAGAGAAGACAATCATGCTAAGTAATGGCAGGATTTGGAAATAAAAGCATTATTTCAGATGGTACAACTGTAGACTTTTCTGAAGGTGCTGTAGGAGTCTGTGTTAGCTTACAAAACCCAAGAAAATCCCCCCAAATTTTCTTTTTTAGGCCACAAATGGCTGGAACTCCCACATTAAGGACGTTAATTGCCAGGAATTGCCAGGCTGGACACTAGGTGGTGCTAGGACAGTGGTTTGTCAGGAAATTAAGTAGGAAAATTCTGGGTGGAAGAGCACAGTAGGTTGCAAATGGTTACTTGCCAATAAAGCATTTGCTCCGGTACAGCTAATCCATTACTATCTGTCTGTTAGGCTAACCCACCTGACTGGACACCATTAGCTGGCAGCAGGAACACCTAATGCTGCCTTTTGCCAACCTTGTTTCCTGTGCATCTGCAAGCTGTCAGAGGCACAGTGCTCCTTTCACGAATGTCATTCCTCCCCTCCTTCCCCCATCTCCTCATGGAAGGAAAACAGCCTGGCTGCCTCTGGAATGAAGAGAGAAAGATGCTCAAGAAGTTTTGCTGGGCTAGCCCTGATGCTCAGCTGGGAGGGAGGCAAGTGAGCAGGATTACTAGGTGGTCACCTCCTCCCCTCCTGGCTCATCCCATTCCCCTTTGGGTGGCTGTGCAGCTGGACACGCCTGGAAGCTGATTTTAAAACAACAATTTCCCACCATGTCCCAGAGTAACTTTTTTTTTCAGCTGGGCTGGGTCCCCCACCCAATCCAGCACAGGGTCAACCCCGCTTACTGCAACTGGCCAGGAATGTGCGGCCAAGGCCACCTTGGCAACCTCTCCTGGTAATGAAGGTACCAGAAACCACAGAATTGTAGAACAGTTTGGGTTGGAAGGGATCCTTAGAAGTCAGGTAGTCCAACCTGCCTGCCACGGGCAGGCACATTTTCAACCGGATCGGGCTGCCCAGAGCCACACCCGCCCTGACCTTGAATGTTTCCAGGGATGGCTGTTTGCTGGGAGGGGACAGGACTCAGCTCTGCTCCCTGCTCTCCTGAGCAGCCCAGCGCAGGGCAGCAAGGCTCAGTGCTCCACATGCTCCCCAGTCCCCTGGGAGCCCTGATTCCTTCACAGGCATGGCACACACCCTCCTGCACCTGCATGGGGGGGTTGGTGCTCCAGAGCCGTCACGGCGTGCAAAGGAACCCGACCAAGTCATACCGAGGAGTGCTGTGCTCCCAGAGGTGTGAGTGAGGCTGGTGACGAGAGGAATAAATAGCACTTAGAAACCAATTAGTGGGAAAGGCTTGCCTCCTCTCATCTGGTTCTGACACCCAACTGAAGTGTTTCTCCTCACTTATGTGGGTGACAGATCCCTCATCACACATCTGCTCACCCCTCTCCCCAACCTCCAGGCAAACTTCACCCCCTTATTTACAGACAGCAAATTAGATTAATTCCCTGGGGTCAGTCAGGTGCAAACTGGACATAGCTTGGCTTTATAATAAATATATTCGGAGATAAAGAAGAGTTTGAAAGAATAAATCATGTAGTCTTAATGGGTTGGTTGAAAAACTCAGGGACCAAATTGTTTTTCGTGTTTAAAGTTACTTCCAAACTACAACAATTAGGACGTCTCTGCTTCACCCTAAATCCTTTTACCCAAAGCATTGCAAAAGTAATTGGACCCCTGCATTTGGCCTTCTGTTGTCAGGGAGTCTGTTTGGAAAATCAGGACCAAATTAAAAAAAAAACCCAAAAAACTCAAAACACCATCAAAAAAGCAATGCAAGCCTTAAAGAATGAAATGCAATTTCAGAATAACTAACAGCACCCAGCAAATAAACACTCCTGTGAGAAGCGCAGTAAACCTAGAGCTGATACCTGGCTTAAGGCACCAGTACAGGGCCTATTCCCATTAACAAGAAATGTATTACAATGTAATGTTAAAGGGAATAGGCCTTGTATTGTATCACAAAGCAAGGAGCTGTTTGTTTTTTTTGTTGTTGTTGTTTTTTTGTTTGTTTGTTTTTTCTGCTTTTTTTTTTTTAATAACAAAGCACCATTTCATGGCAACCGGAAAGGTTTGGGTAAGAATGCTCCCATTTCTGTATTTATCTGAAATTTATATGAATATAAATATTATATGAATTTATATTTATATGAATATGTGTATTTATATGACATTTATATGAAATATCTAGTCCGGAGCAAGCAAGCAAAGTTTTGAAAGCACATTTCTAGGTAAGTGTATGAGGGTTGTAAACATAAGATTGCTCTGGACACGCTTTTGAGTCCACGATTTTCCTCAAAACATTTTTCCAGGTAGCCTACATATGTCTTGGGGCAGAGTGGAAAGACCTGAAACCTCAGAACTGCGGAATAATGCTGTCACCCGGGAAAGGCAAAGGATAAATTTAGCATTTTGCCATTTTGGTGCTTGTGTTATGCACAGCATGACACCCATCCCATCCTCATCCATCAGGTACTTGTGGCAAGACAAACATCCTTCAGCAGATAGGGCAGGTTCTGGGATTTGGCATCAGGCTGAGTCCATCCTGTCCCAGTTAACCAGTAACTGAGTGTAGGGTTATTTACATTAACACATGTGGTGTGTTACATTTACAACAGCTCTGTGAGCAGCTTTCTATGGATTCCTTGCCTTTCTCTACTCCACTCTTGCTCTATATTCAGGGATCTTTCAAGATAATAGTTTACACACATTGAAAGTGAATTAAAAAAAAAAAAATAGCAATAGTGTCTTTGTGGCTATTTTATTATCCAAATAAGCAGTCCCTGATGACCATCTTGTAAATTCACAGTTATAAAATATATCACACCTGCTTGGTGGATGTAAAAATAACCCAGAGATTTGTGGGTTCTGGCAGTTGCTTCTTGCTCAGCAATGCTCATGCATCTTGTCACAAATATAAAATGTAGATTTTTTTTTCTTTTTTTATAAATATATAAATATTTCCAGCTTGGCAAAGTGATTAAAGACAGAAAATATCCATCTTCAACTATCCAAAGGTATAAAAATGAAAAAGGGAAAATATTAGCAGTAAGTCACAAGGGGATGGGTCAGAAGACCCAGATATGATCATGTTTTTTAGTCTTTGGAGAAACAAAAAAATGCATCTAGCCTGAAAAGTACTGGCCACCTGTGACCTCAGGAGCATGCAGTAAGGCCCTTGTCCTCTTCTGGCAGTGAACCAGGGTGCTCCAAGTGCCCCCATGACCCATGGAGCTGCTGCCCCTTGCCTGCTGCCCAGCCCTGTCCCACGGGCTGGGAAGCTCCATGCTGGGCTCCAGCTAGGCAGTGCTCCCGAGGCCACTGTGGCTGCACAGGCACACGGATTCCAAGGGCTTCCCAAAGTGCTGCAGAAGGACCGATGCCTTCCTGCTGCTCTCCAGGAAAATGGGCTGCAGGACTCCCCGGCCACCGGCGCCTGACGGAGGAGAGCAGCCCTGCAGTGCTGGGGGGAACAGAACACACACCCGGGGGCAGGCTGGTGCTTCTGGCTGGGTGAGGAGGGAATTGCTCTATAATCCCTCAAATTAATCCAAGAGAGAGAGAACAAAGATAAAGACACAAAACACTAATAATATTTGAGGTCCTTTTGGTAATAACCAGTGAAATCTACGTGACGACGGCTGGTGAACGTCAGCGTGGAGCTGCTGAGCAAAACCTCAGGGCACACACAATGTGTGGATCCTGAGGCCCCAGAAGAGTCACTGAAAACGGGCTTACTGCTGATGCCCAGCCTGCTGCGTGCATTTACTGCAACGCAGGTGCTTGCAGCAGGTGACTCTGGCCTTGGCCGGGAGGAGAAACAGCGTCCCTGAACAGCTCCTTGGAGAGCCTCTCTCAAATGCCTGCAATTCCTGCCTGTTCTCTGCCTCCCCTTTCTTGTGAAAGAGCACAACTGTGCTGTCATTCCAGGGGATATTTATTAGACAATGGACAGCAAATCACTTTCATTATAGCAACCAAAGGCAAAGCCTCGAATGATGCAAAGACCTTTCAAGTCTACCGGCAGCACATGCAGAGGAAGAGAAAGCGAGTGTGAATTCAGTTTTGTTCTTCACAACCTGTCATGCCTCAGCATCCGAGGGCTTCAAGCTCGCTGCAGTCGGACTGTTGGGGACCCCCACAGATTAACACGAAGCCAGGAGACGGCAAGAGATGATCAGACGGCAGCCGCAGAAGGAGCTGCTGAAGGGATCTTTTCATTTCACCGGGTGACAGACCCCGTATGCTAATTGAAACAATGCCTGTGTCTGCTCCTGCCTTTTCAAACCACTAAAGCTTCGTTTCCACGCAGGCACAACAAAAATAAAGCCCTCTTCAAAAGGGTAGCAGTGACCTCATTTAGGCACGTTGGTTTTCATGGAAGGTAAATACGGCAGGCAAAGTAGTGATGTGAGGGGTTTGTTCCTGGGAAGGGGGGAAGGGGGGAAGAAAAATCATCACGTAGTTTGTCTTTCCACCGGGCCGGTTTCCTTTAGCAGCCTGAATAAGCAATTGGCCACCAGCCAGCTGTGGTGAATTGTCCCACGTTTGCAAGATCAGTCAGTGAGCAAAGCTGTTTTCAGTTAATAAATATTTGATTTACAAGGTACAGTAAGTAATGAAAAGGGAAGGGAGTTTAGCTGCTGGGAGATTTGTTTAGCACTTTAGTGGGGATAACTAACAACCAGCTTTGGTTGTTTTTTTCTCCTTCACATGGCCAATAGGCAACCAACTTTATCAGTCTTGCTGTGTTACAACTGGTAGTGAGCAGAACTAACACACTGAGCAAAACAAGTGGACTGGGACATGCACCGTGCCTTGACAGAAAAACAGCTGAAGGGAACACTCTTAGATTCTCCTTTCTTCTTCTCTGCAAGTAACCTGTGATAAATATTGCATTTCTCAGTATCATTGGGAAAATCAAAACTGTTTGATCCTTTCCATATGATATAGGTAGCTATATATGAGAGGGAGAAGGATATAAAGTAGCAGGTACAGAACAGCCAGCAGCATTTTATCAAAGGAGAAAAGACCCCAGAAGACACCAATCAGCCAACTACACAGTCCTGGATATTTTGGATAGAGCTGGAAAACAAAGTGGGCACACACACAGAAAACAAGGGAAAGAAAAACAATATGAATGGGCTGTGTTTAAAAAAGAACCCCAATCCAACTATGATAGAAGAGATAGCATTTTTTTTTTCTTTTTCACATTTTCATTTCTTCCTAGAGTGCTGAACCTCTAGGTGGGGATGTTGGTAATGCAGGGCAGAGAGCATCGGGAGGCCTGAGGGGCAGTGCTGAGCACAGGTGAGCTCCGCATGCTGGAGGAGCAGACACTTCTGTTCTCAGTCTCTGGTGCCTCCCTCCCCGCCGTGTGACAGTGGGCACATCACCGAGTCTGTCAGATCTCCAGTTCCCCCAGCTGGAAAAGCACCGACTCTCCTACCCACTGCTCAGGCACATCAGGTTGTTCCGTGCAGGCTCTGAAAGTGAATTTTGAGTTGAGTTGCTGCAACTGAAGTAGTGCAGAATCTTGTTGTCAGAGCTGTGGCTGCTCATCGCAGATCAAAGACTCCAGCAGAAGAGTAACAGCCTCCTTCTAGAGGCTCAGAACAGCAGAAAGGGTGTCCACACAGCCTCACCAGAAATGCCATGAGCCGCTGATTTCTAGGATGCTGTCAGGAGTTTCTTCCCAGTGACTGCCAGTAGGACAGAACAAAGCAAAAAATTCTCTCTGTCAAGCAAAAAATTCCTGAGAGTTCTAACTTCTCAGTCTATACAACTTTAGACTGTTTTGTACTGCTTTGCATTGGACCCCAGAGATACTCCAGGTGTTTGCCTAGCAAGAACACAAACCCAGGCCTGGACAGCCTGCAGGGGAGGGACAGACCACAAGTCTTTCAAAGCAGGCTCTGGAAAATCAGCCCTTTCGCCATTCCCTACCACACTGAGAGGTCTCAGCACCTGGAGAGGACAGCAAAAGGCATCCCTGGGGACCCCCACGCTCCTGTGGAGGACTCTGGTGCTCTGGCAGGGGCTGAACAGCCCGGATGGGTGACCCAGGGCCCCTCGCAGCTACAGAGGAAAGTCCATGTTCACTTTTCTGCCAGCACAGAAAATCTGCCTTTAAATTCTGTCCCACGCTTCAGGAAAACTTCATGCCAGGAGTTTCATCAAAGCATATGCTTCTGCAAAAGAGCTTTAATGAATCAATGTTTCCTGACAAAAAATAGCTTTTGCCAGAAATCCCGTCCAGCTCCCCTATTCAGTTATCTATCTCTAAAGACCACAGTCCTCCAACTGCAAAACAAGGATAAGAATTTTACCTTATTTTTATGGAGTGCATTAGGATCTAGGGGTGAGCGGCTCACGAAATAAAGAGCTGTTAAGAACTGGTGCTTTCACAAATGGATCTGAGAGCTGCCTCACTCTAATACTGGACAATAGTATTCAAATGGGCCAGACAAAGCAGCAATTTTGGCACGAGCAAACCCACATTACATTATTTTAAGATATGCAGTCATTCCCCAGCAATTGGAGTCCAAGGGTGATGCCAAGTGCTTTGGGGAAAGGAGGGAGCAGGACGCTGTATTTCTTTCGTATGTGCTTTGCTTTTTAATGGCTATTGGGATACCTCTTAAACTAAACTGCAGTAGCTGTTTGTTGTAATAACAGCCACATTATAAAACTGATCAGCTCCATTTTCAGAAACAGGCTGTGCCTCTGTTTGTTTTTCTGTTGAGGAGGGACGTGTCCCAGAGGATCTCCCTTTGGGAACCCCTGTCTCAGCATGAAATGAGCAACACGATTTATGTAGACGCTGCCAGTTTCTTTCCCTCCTCAGACAGAAAATGACTTTATCTAGTCAGGTAATGTCACAATAAAGTGGTACAGTAGAAATTTCATCACTGAATGGTCTAAAAGAGACAGATCACCCAATCTGTATTTCCACAGGCAAACAAAGTGCTGCGCTCTAATGGCAGCAAGCAGCAAAGAGAGAGGGAAAAAAACCCCAAGCAACCACAATACCAAACTCCTGGTGCTAAAACACAGATTTTAAGCCAAATATTTTCATGAGGGACCAATTATAGCATCATCAAAGTTGGATAAATAGGAATGCGGACTATGCAATGTGCTGATCAGATTTAGAGAATCTATTAGACTTGCTTCTGGTGAGATTTTCAAAACAATTCTTGAGTTATCTACAGTTAAACCACGCAGGGTTTGAGTTCAGAGGACAGGGCTGATAAGCCCCAGCTAACAGCATTCAGTAGGATGCCAAGACCTCTCCACCCATCCCACCTTTCTTCTCCAGCTCAGACTGGGGCTTGTCCCACATGTGTGTTTGCACATCTGGAGATTGTTATGGGGATTATTAACAGCTACTTTTTTGATAAAAAGGGAAACATAACTATGTGGGGTTATTTGCTACACTTGCTTTAATCACATTTTTCCTGAGTCAGAGGCTGCTGGTGGGTACAAAGCTCCCTGCCCAGGCAATGCCCAGCAGTGTCACTAATGGTCACCACATCTATCCTGGAACATCTCTCTCATCCCTGTTTCTAAATAAAGCACTGTCACTTTGATGTCTTTGTGGGTTTGAGTACCTGAATACAAAACCTTAAAAAACAACCTACAGCCACATTAAGTACATAATGCTATTGTCACATCAGTGTCCTGAAGCCCCACTCATGATTTCAGCATAACAAGGTTTCTCAGCCTAAGAAAAGCCCGAGTGGATGTAGTTTTAGAGAAAAGAACACCATGTACAATGCAGTTGGTTTGAGCCACTTTTGCTCTGTCTAGAAAAGACCAATTAGTGCCTCAGAAAATGAGTTCCTTCCAAAAAATCCAGACTTTTCTTGCAGCTCATGTCAGTAACTCTGTACCACATCATCAGTGCCAAAGAGGGGTGGGAATGCAGGAACTGGTGATGGGATTTAGTAAATGAAGGGAAAGGAGGTGTGTCACCACCTACAGAGATTTTTACTTGTTTTCAGAGGTGTGAGTGTTTACAAGCTCCCTGCCCTCAAAAGTAAAAGCAGATCTAAAACAAAACTGTGTAAGTCACTACTGTCTCAACTGATTTAGGCAGCTGTTGTTGCTGATGGTATTTTTGCATCTCAACATTCATGAATAAATTCCTTCATCTTAAACCTTATAAACATATAAGTCCATGAAAGAAACCCACATGACTCCTTTTATTTTTAGGAGACCGAATAAAATATTTATATCCCTCTGTGTCCCAAATATCAATTACTTCCTTCACCAAAAAAAGTATACATGCAATGTGATTAAAAATTTACCCTACTACAAAACAATATACAATTAACTCATACATTTCCAGCTTTCCTTGACAGGCATGTACTGCACACATCCACATCCATCCTGTTTAAACCCCACACACCATCAATTCAGCCTTTCAAATCTGACAGGTAAGTAAAAAATACAGCTATTATCAGACAATGCATCCACATGATCTCCTGACAGCTACAAGCACACAGAGCAGCTACCCCTGGAAGAAGTCAGCATCCACTAATGTGTGTTGGATACCAGTCTGATTTTCCTAGATTATAAGATTCCTAAAGTACTTTAGNGAAATGTCCGTCTATTATCTTCTTTCTTGTGACAGCTTCCCTCTTCCAAGAAAGAGCATCCAGCAAAACCCCTTAAAACTTTCTCCCAGTAAAGCTTTCATTTTTTTTTCTCTTCTTCTGGAAGAAAGAACATGAAATTCAATAGCAACATTTGCTTTCACCACTGCAGTTTACATGCGAGTGATGAGGAAATTAAAATTTTACTTAGAAATGGTTTTTAAATGCCTCTGTAATAATCTTACAATAATAGCCATGAAAATCAATGGTATTAAAAATAAAGTTGCATAAAAAATACCTAGTTAAAAAACTCAATCCAGTCAACAAATCCAACCAGGAAATCAATGTTCACAAAGCAGAAGCAGCACTGAAAAAATGTGTTGTTTTTTATTTTTTAAATCCTACATCATCCTCAACATGTTCCTTTTTTAAAAAATGTCCTCAATCTTTCCAAAAAATAACTTTAGTGATATTTTAATATTCAGACCTTAGGAGTCAAGAAAGGCAGAAATCAATAATGAAACATGCACTGAAATGCCATTTATGAAAACCAGATCCTGCAGCAAAATACAACAACTAGCCAAAATTTGATTTCCAGCCCAGAAAGCTAAGGGGTTATTTCAATTATTTTTAAAAATTAAATAGCTGTGCTACAATCAAGAGTCAACTGGTCACACTTAAATCAACATAAACCAATGTAGATCTTCTAGTGTGGAAAACCTTTTAGAGAAGATTTTTTTTGTACCAATAGGAAAGGGACTCTACTACATTCATGTGAGACATTGAAAGAGCTACACATTTTTGTCCTCAAAAACTGCTCCAACTTCCTAAATAAAAAGATTTTGTTGGTTTTGTTGTTTTTTTCTCCAGATACTCAGAGACATCACCTCACTCAGCAGAGCCTCCAGGAAAGCCCTCATACTGCTTCTGTCACTTCTGCTGCCCCCTAAGTTGTAATTTTTGCAGTTAATAAAGGCTCAGACCAACATTAGAGGAACCATGGGGTTCTCAAGCAGAAGAATGCAGAACAAAACAAAGGGGAAAGGAGAAAAAAGTTTTTGAGAAAGAAACTCCCCAAGTCTGTCTTTTGATCTGCACCACTACAACCACCCACACCAACAGGGTGCTGTGGATTTAGTTCCTTAGTCGTGGATCTGCTGTGGCCATCATTTCCAAGATGGGAGGAACTGCCTGACCTGTTGGATACTCCCCCTGCAATGGAGAAAAGAAGCTTTAAAAGCACATCAAGGCTCAAAGTAGAGCGACTCTGCAGATAGAACTGAGCTACTGAAGCAGGGAATAAGTAAAATTTCTCAAGTTCTCATGGGAGGTTGATTACATTCCTCTTGTATTCAGTTTTGGAAGATGGCAAGGCTGTCTCCACTTCCCTATTTCTGGCTTCCTACAGCCTCTGCTAATATAAAATAGGAGGACTTCCCATCTGGATGGGTCTTATGACAAGCAATAACAACATATGACTCGATGATTTCCAGCAGGAGCATGGAAGAATGCACAGTGGAGAAATGTATCTTTGAATTCAGCATTTTGGAACTTTTTTCCATTCTCATTCTATGAAAAATTCATTTGTGCTATTAAAAACTGTTATGGCGGAAACCCAAAAACCCAAGCCAATTTCATAATGGAAGGCAATTAAGTTGATTGCTGAATGATAAACACCACATCTTTCTTCAATGGGATACTGTTTTTGAGTAAGCAAACTGCTTTTCTGTTCATGATTTTAAGAGAATGCATCACAAATCTCTCTCTCAAAAGTTCAATGGGAAGCAAACATTGATTAGAGTGTTCTTTAAAATCTCAGCCAATTAAAGAGCTCACATACCAATACTGCAGGCAGAAAAAAAGCAAAGTTACTCTCATGCAAAAGTATTGGAATTAGGAAAAGTACTTACTATGAATCCTGACCTGAATTTTTGTTTTCCAGGTGTCTATTCATTTTTAAAACATCTTCCTCTGGAATCTGTAGGTTGGTTTAAGACTGGAATGAGGAGGTTACTACAAAAGAAATAATTACTGCTTTGCATGTACTTAAATGGCAAAGTTTGTTTCTAAAGCAGGACTACAAATGTGCAACAAAAGCTTATTGATTTATTCTCTTGGTCCAGCCTATGTGAACTGTATAGGTTAAGATCCTTTCTTCTGAAAACCAAACCAAACCCCATCAAAAATTGACTCTACCAACCTAGGAGTTAACAAAGAACACAGATAAATTTAGTGCAAGGCAAACCTGAAAAGAAAAATGCAAGATTAAATCTGCAGTAGAGATCAGTTTTGAAAAGAATGTCAGGTAAGAGTTGGGGGCAATAATTATTATTTGCAGATTCCTAGACTTCAGGATTTTTCTGCTGCAGTAAAATCGTCAATGACAAAATGCCAGACCTTCCTTTGGTTTGATCATAAAAATCTAAATTTAGGTCCTAACTTCTGTAAACCATATACGTAACAGGTAAAATGTAGGAAACGTAAAAAACCCAAACCCAATAGCAATAATAAACAAAATTTTATATCAATATTAGGACTTTGTGGGGTTGAAAAATTCCATAGATCATACCATACTATGGAAAAGACCTCTTAGACCATCAAGTCCAGCCTTCAGGCACACCCTGATGCTCATAAATGACCAAGACAAGCCAGGCAGCAGAATGAAACCAGGTGTTAAACCCCGAACAAGGGCCCAGTGCAGTCATGATTTTCATCATCTAAAAGAGGCAGCATTGATCAACAGCTGAGAGGAAACTAAAATCACATGGAGAGTTGTTATCAAATGGCATTAGCTGGAGAAAAGTTTTAATTGGTTGGGACACATGATAATTCTCTCCTGTTTCTCAGAATTCTGGTTTTATTGTTTCATCAGGTACTGACAAGTTCCTGAGGTTAGACACTCTTCATCTGCTCTATTTGAACAATAAACAGAGAAGCCAGCCCTGCATGTAGCCTGAGTCTTTGGAGACACTGAGGAAAGCAACAGTGACACTAAAAATATTCTGAATATTCTTAGCAAGCTGGTCCTCCCTTCAACGCTCTTCTGTACAGGTGAGGCAAAGTGTTGACTAAAAATAATACACTATTATAAAAAAAGGCGTTTTACAGTTTCATTAGGAAAACCCAAGGTTTTTGATGCTTTGCAGTGTCAAGAGACAGGAGAAGCTCATTGAATGATGTATTTAAAAAGAGGATAAATAAGAAATATTTTGTAAAGCAGCAAATGTGGCTGGGACGTGGAAAACAGTAAACAGTGCAAGCTACAGTAAGCACTCTCAGAAATGCAGCAGTGTGCAGAAATACTGGATGATTAAGCACAGCAGATTGCAAGGAAGGCATTCCAAGTCAGGAGCCCCAAAGTCTATGTGAGGACAGGATCATTTTTAAAGCACAAAATTGAAAATCTGAAAATGTTCTGTGGGAAATGCTGGCTTATCATGTGCTGACAAACGGGGTCTGGGTGTTCAAGGTGACGTTTCACCAGAGCTCGATTTGCACGGCGTGCTGGTGGCTCCTTCAGACCACACCTCCTAAAGGGCAGCCCAAGGGGACATTTTGGCTGGAAAGTCCTGCCAGAGCCATGGAAGTGATCCTAGACCTTCCCCTCTTGTTGCAGCTGTCAACTGGCTGCGGTGAATTTGAGGAATATCAGTACCTTCAGCAGCTCAACTCAGTCTTTGAGATCTCTCTTTTGAAAGACATGCTTCAATTGCATTTATTTTAACCAACTGCAATCCTCTGCAAGCTGCAGCTCTCTCATTAGGTTTCTATTTGGGCAAAAACCAGGCTTAAGTAATTTGTGAAGCTTTTAAAAGACATACAGTCACATAATTTAAAAAAAAAAACCAGCAAAGTGTGGCAGCCTGACATGACTCAGCAGTCAAATATTTTCATTCAGAGCCATTTAGCATTAAAATTCAAACAGACTCAGGTGCCATTAGTTACTTATGAGGGAAAGAATCTCAATTAGGTATCCTTAATTTGTTCAGAATTCAAGTTACAATGAAGCTTTTATTTCCTTTTAATTGTAAGCAAACAATATTATTAGTGCTCAAGGCAGACAAAACAGCAGTATTATCGTTATTCATCACCATTATTACTAAAAAGTAACAAGAAAAAGCAACAGAAGCCCCCCAACCTCAATCTCTTCCTCCACCCCTCAAGATATCCTTTCTAATCCTATAAAAGCATCTGTCTTTGATTTCAAGTGGAGTACCTGCTGTGCAGGATGCAATGCCAATCCAATTTGTGTGCAACAAAACCAAGCGGGTTGAAATGAACTCTGCATTTTAAAGATGTTTTTGTTTAATCATTACCATCACTCCTCTCTAATGAATACATTAATCAAGCAAAACTTCAAGCGCAAACGGAAAAGCTCATCTCGAGAAATGAACAGACAAACAGAAACCCCCCCCAACCTTCGCGATATCCGCTGCTACTGTCAAACACTGCTACACTTCCCTCGGGCAGGACTTGAAATGCGTATTCCTGAGGGCTGTTGGGAGACATCAAGTAGGAGCAGCAGCTCCCTGCAGAAGGAAGTGGAGGAGGAAACAGGTGAGCAGCCACGGAGCCTCCGCTCCGCTCCCGAGCTGATTAATGCCCTGCTACGCGGGACGTACGGCCCGGAGCTTTCCTGACACCCCCTCAAGTGCCCAGAATCCCACTTTAGTTTAAGGAAATGATAACAGTCTCCACTGCAGTGTCAGCAGCATGGAAAGGCCATGTCCGTGTGTTTATTCACACCTTTGAAATGCATTTCTTTCAAAACTCGGTGGCAACAATTCACCCCGGGAAGATTTCCACCTGACAGTAAAAGGCACAGGACTTTGGCCTAAAGACAAAGCGGTTTTTAAAAACTGGGCTTTGTAAATGCTCACTTCTGACATAAATTCAGTCACACCCATTGTTTAGCTTATGATGTTCAACCATGTTTCTGAAGTAGGTATTGAAGGTGAATTTGCACAGGAAAATACCATCAGGGAAGAGGAGAAAAGGAGAGAACACCACGGCTTTTCCAGTGTGGTATTGCCACCATCTCCATAACCCAGGGAAAAATAAGGATTTGTTGAAATTTAGCTATCGTGGTACATGGTAAAAAGCCAGTTATTTCACAAATAAAGTGGAGGTAATTCAATATAATTTGCTTGAATGTCAAATGCATTTTAGTCTTTGTTTTTTTTTTCCCTTTATATGAGTTTGCCTTGTTGAAAACGTAATAATCTTCCACAGAAGTAAAATTTGAAATCCATTACTTCTTTCTTGCTACATATGTGCATCATACTTTTTTCAAATGATCAAAGCATTTTGGCTGGTCACTGCCACCATGGTACAACATGCAAACCTGGGGAAAAAATTTGCTGTACCAAGGCTACAGTGCTCCTTCAAAAGGCTTTGTTCCAGAGCTAGATCTTTTCCAGGAGGAATTATCATACTGCACTCCATTAAAGGATCATAAAACTTTTAAAGGCATTTTATGATTAGGCCAGTGACCTTTACTAGAATTTCTCCTGTGGCTTCCACAAATTTTATCTCAATGTGGAAATGGTAAACAGCAGTGGAACAATCATACTGTTCAAATTAATTTGTAATTTGACAACAAAATAAAAGCAGTCTTTCTTCTATTAGATGGACTAAGAGAAATGTAGCAATATTACACAAGATTGTAATTAATTAAATTTAAAATAAGTTAAGATTTTTATGTGCTCTCTCAATCCCTGGAGGGTTCATACTCTTTTATAATATTTCTGAAAAAAATGAGGAAGCAGATTTGACTGCACTGGTGCAGAGCAAAAAGACATTTTGCTGTTCTGATGCTAAGATCAGCCTGTGCCATTTTTGGAGTTACCAAGAGAGTAAAGGATGGTTGGGTTCTCTGCATGACTATACAACAAATTAAATATATACATATTCAATTAATTTAAATTTATTAAACTTAATTTAACAAATTAAATATATATATATACATATAGTACAAATTTAGCAGGACAGGATAAGAAGCATCTCCCATCCTCTGATGGAAAGGTCTGGAATTCACAGTTATGCTATATTGTGACAACCACAGAACAGGTCTATTTTTATTTGTATATTTTAAAATCTATCTTGTTCAGAATCATTCCAGAAAAAACCACTCAGTCGGGAAAATGGGAGGCTCTGCTTCCGCGATGAGCAGGGGCTGAATCTGATCACTGCCAAGTTCAGAAAAGGGAAGGAGACAGCTCCTCTCAGCCTCATTACAGACGCCAGATGAACCAAGGTGCACATGCATTATGCATGAGGTAATTTGAAAAAGTTGCATAAAAAGTTTAAGTTGTGATTATTTGTCATCACTTTAAAAAAAATAAAATAAAATTCCCTGTCACCACTAGCAATAACATTTATTTACCAGTTATTCCAGTGTTGCGCATTCAAAAGAATAGCTCATATTTTCTTTACTCTTTCTTCCAAAACCTCAATTTGAAAAGCAATTAAAAGATATCCCCAGATATTTGTCTGCGAGAGAGACTCAACTTCCTGATTTCTGTTGCTGATAGATACGAAGCAACATCACATAAGGGGAAGAAAAAGACGAGAGAAAACAAGTCATCCCAACCTTCTGTCAGACACTTTACAGCATAATGAGCTATGATGAAAAACAAGTCAAACGCCGAGAAAACAAGAAAAAAGGGGAAATTTTGATCTCCCTGACGGGGACCGGGAGTAATTAATCATAAACCATGTGACCACTGGATGTCCCCAGTGTTCCTGGAATGCGGCTCGGACACCGAATTCCCGGGCAGCTCCAGGAGCGGGGCGCCTGGCGGGGGCCGCGCAGGGACCGAGCCCCGGGGGGAGCGGAGCAGGGAGCAGCGGGGCACCGCAACACCCTTCGGATATTGCAACACACAAACACCCTTCGGATAGTACAACACACAAACACCCTTCGGATAGTACAACACACAAACACCCTTCGGATAGTACAACACACAAACACCCTTCGGATATTGCAACACACAAACACCCTTCGGATAGTGCAACACACAAACACCCTTCGGATAGTACAACACACAAACACCCTTCGGATAGTACAACACACAAACACCCTTCGGATA
>WAAG01019863.1:0-13037 GCA_013390105.1 Tichodroma muraria
AAGGAGTGCTTTCTTATTGGTCTGTAAGTATGGTTACTCACAAGGAATTTTCAAAGTCGCCTCAAGTAGTAATTCAAAGGATTTCCATTGATTTGCCCATTGTGGACTTCTTTATAGGTTTTGGGTTATGTGTAATCCACTTCCTTTAATAGAGCTGGTCAACAAACGCTAAATATGATTTGCTTTTAAAAATCTCAGTCTAAATAACCAGTCATCTCAGACCCTAAGTTAATGTGTCACATTAACAAAGCACTCACGCAGAAAAGGTTCTATCCTGTACAGTTTGACTTCGGTAGAGTAACTGAAGCATACTTTAAACATGGGACAAATAAGTTCTGTATCTTGATGGTTTGAGAATTGCAGTCTGTTGAGCTGAATCAATTACAAATGAAGGGTCATTCAAAGACAGCAAAACATTTAAACTGTAATTTCTCATTTTGCAACAATGAGTCAAACAGCACTGCACAATCTCATCTTCTGCACGTTTTTGTTCAATGTCTATGGTTTTTAGCACTGGTGGTGTTAGCTATGAACACACAAACCCAATACCCATGTTACATATTTATTCTATTTCAAGGTCAAGATTTCCTGAGAGGATAGAGATATACAAATAACTTACATTTGATATGGCTGGGTATTCAAGCAGCAGTGCTATTGTAAGTGATAACAAAAGACAAAATGTAAGTCTGATACTTAAGGACAGAACACGTTGTTTTTCAAATGTTTTGTATTAATATGAAGGAAGAGAAATTTTATTTTCCTCAAAAAAGAATCTTTATTTCTCTGAATGTTTAGTTCATGATATCAGCTTTACAAAGTGGTTCAAATAGGCTTTGCAATAAAAGAAAACACACTAATGTTCCTACAGTGTTAAATTCTATTTCTTGATATGCATCAGTATCCTGAGGTCGTTGCTTTCTTGCCAGAGAAAAATCTGAAGCACTGTTTTTTGTGTTTAATTATACAATCCTTACATTTCAGTAAATAAATCCTGACATCACTTAGGGATCTTTCTGTAAAAATGGCTGTTTGGGGTTACTGTTGCCATTTTTTGTCATTCTGTGTGTATGTATGCATTGTCATTTCTGGGTAGGATTGTATAACTCAAAGTCTGATTGACTGGTAACGAGCATTAGTATGCACGTATACATCTAATTTCTTTGTCTTCTACTAAGTTCAGAATTTCATAGTCAAACTAAGATAATCCATATGAGAAACATTGTCTTATACAATTTTTTGTTTTGTTCTACCACATTATCATCAGCTTTATGTGAAATCATTAAATAAGATTACAAGTTTTAAGGGATTTTTTCCATAATTTCCTCCCTTTAGGGCTGCATTATGCCTGAACTAAAGCCTTTTGTAGGGGAGGGGGTCCAAACACATTCCTGGGGCTGCAGTGCTCATGAAGCTGTGGTGGATGACATTATCCTGGCCTTATATTGTTCCCAAGTGTGCTGGGAAAAGCAGTCATGAGTGGAATTTTATTCAGGTTCATGTTCAAAATGTAGTGCAGGGCACTGGAAACAAAGGCTCCCAAAACCTTGTAACACCATTCCTACCCTGCTCAGTGAAGAAGGATAAAAAAGGAGACAATTTTTCTCCTAATATTTTCTCTTTTCCTTAACCTGTTCTTCCAAGAAATGCAGTTTTTAAAAGTTCGAAGTAAAGCATTAGGCCAGACATTCTGTGCACTAGTTGGTGACTTATACTGGTGCCTAGCTGCCTATAGGTTAAACTATTACACCGGTGAGATCACTTCAATTACTCCCAAAAAATTGATCAAAACAAAGATACTGACTAGAGACAATAAATGCGAGCATCTTACACAGCGTAATGCTTAATTTAGTGTCAAAGATTCAGCACAGAGTCAGGGACAGGGTTGGCTTTGGTCAGTTGGTGGTCTCTCATCATATCCATTGATCTTCAGTGGTGCATTGCTTTTCCCATTCCTACAGACAAAAAATACAGGAATGAACAAAGTTACCTCCAGAGCCCTCCAAACAGGAAAGAAACCTAGTCCCCTTACCTTGTTTTCCTCCAGTCAGGAACTCCAGCTCCAACAGACCTATTCTCTATTTCAACAAGCTGCCAATAAAGAGCAGACTTGCAGTGGAAGCATTAACATCTATTCCCAGAACAACCAACAACATTTCAATAGGTGATGTGTGTCCTCGGCATTTGCCAATCTCTGGCAAATCTTTCCCTTTGCTATTAGCATGAAGTACTGTTGACATGGCCACACCCTTTCTTCCATCCACCATCTGCCCCCAGGTCTAGGAATTTTGCATGGGGAGTAATGAAGGGAATTTGAAAGAGGTGGAAGAAATACAAAATGTTACTTGGAGAATGATCCCTGGCTCATGCATGAACGAATCCCAAATCATACTTATATAGTAAGTCTTAGCAGGGAATCAGAATGGGTTTCAAGTTACCATCATTGAATTGTATTTTCCAGTAGTATACCCATGTTGCAGTTCTTGCTAACTTACACATTCAAAGAAAGAAATGACAACTGCCAGCTCTCTCAGGCAGAGAATAGGTATTCAAGCATAAAAGTGTCCCATCTTGGGAGTGTTTGTGTTCCCAGGGTGAATATTCAGGGTCTTCTTGAGAGACCAGCATGAACAACCTATGAGCTTCAAGAACCTTTCCTTCTTCTTCAGAGAAATTCAAGAAAAACTAATCAGAAAATCAGAAGTTTTTTCTTTAAAATGTTTCTTCCTCAAACCCAGCACTTCTCATGAAGATATTTTGTCTTCAGCCAGCTTTTGGCAGAAGCATTTCTCAGCCCTCTGTTCTCCCAAGAGCAGATATTATTAAAGAGACATGATACTTGAAACCAACAACTTTGTGGTCTCTTTTTTTACACAAAAGACGGTCCAGTTTGGAAGAGGTAAGCTCCATTTTTTTAAAGATTTCATGAGATACTCTGCTCTGGAGTCATCATCTCCTGTTTGGAGTGTCAAGAGGCTGAGCAGTTCTGCTGTGTGAGGAGGAGCACATGAGGCACTGGGCACATGTTCTTACATGTAAGGAAGGGATGGGCGTGCCCTGAGATACCACACATCTTCTCACATTTGGTTTGTACTTCTGTGCTTTGTTCTCACCATGTGGTACCTTGGCATCCTTGGAGGCAGCTGCTCAGAGGCATTACCCTGAGTGTCACTGCTGCCAGCCAACACCAACATCATGTTGTGTTGAAGTTAAACTGAGCTGCGGACTGACAACCCCTATGTTCCCTGTACTTATCACATCCAACAAATTGCTCAGACCCTGCTATTTGGTCCAGCTCAAGGCATAGCTAACTTTACATCTGCTCCTCAACCTGGCCTCACATTTTGAAACCCGCCTGTGTTATTCATAATAATGACAATGCAAGAAATATCATGTTTTGCACACTGAAAACTCAAAGTTAAAAGCCATCACAGCTGCTGCAGAGGCTTCACCAAAAGCCATATCAGCAGTTTCTGTTTTAAAAACATTTTTTTTTACCCAGTCACAGTGATGCAGCTGCAATTTTCAGCAGAGCCTTCTCTGTGGCTGATTTGCTGTTTTCTCTGACTTTCCATTAAAAAAAACATTTAGGGCTTTCAACACCTCAAGATTTAGTTTTTGAAACTCTGAAACTGAAGGTTAAATATATCACAGCATCTGGCAAAGCTCTGTTTGTGCCAAGGTCAAGTATGTTGCCTTTTTAGATGGAAGAAAGTCTTTGTTCTACTGCATTCTCAGTGCCAGTTGAAATTACTGAAAGTTACCTGAAACTTGCTGTATCAGTTATACACTGTGAGTACCTCAGGGCTGATGGCTGCTACCTGATGTAGCTGGTCTCCGAAGGCAATAGCAGTGGTTCCAGGCCTCCATGTCATGACATCATGTCCATGAAGGCAACTGAGACCTGGTTGGTTAAATAAAAAGATTTAACAGCAGGTTTCCCAAATGCCACTGCCAAACAGCTTTCTGTGGGAGAAAAAGACTTGCTGGAGTTTTTGCAGCTTCCTCAAAAAACGCTGCCCCAAAATGTTTTTCCCCATGTAGAGATTCACCTCCACTACACCCAGGAGCCGCCTGATCTAATTCCTCTTGTCCAAGACCCATGTTCCTTTAGAAACAGAAACAATTGTGTGATAGATGCTCAAGATGTGGAGAAAGAAGAGAGTGGGCTCTCATGGGCACTGTGGTAAGAATTCACTGTGTTTTCTGTGATGATTTGAGTCCTCCTTTGACAGCCTGGCCTAGGCCAGAGTGGCTCACCAGGCTAGTCACAGCTGAGCTTTACAAAGAGAGCCCACAGCAGACCAGGGAAAGTTGTTTCCATGCCTCAAGAATTGTGGCAATCCCAGAGCAAGACACTGGGAAAGCCTTGTGGAAGAGGAAAGAAAATCTCCACTTAGAATTCTAGTGATGTGACAGAAGAAAGGAAGGGAGCATGTCATAAGATTAAAGATTTTGTTTTCCCTTTTTAAACTTATTTTTTGTGCTGTTTTCTTGGTTGTTGTCTTCTGTGAGTGCTGTTCCTGCACATCTCAGAATCAAATGGATGGTTGAAAAGGATATTCTTCTCCACCTGTGCATGTTACCACAGCAGAGATGAGTACTTTGTAAGGTAAAAGATACAAAAGATGCAGAGACTGGTTATGTTACACCTCTGCTTGACATCTAGCTTCTGTGTCCATATATATGAAAAGATAGAACAACCCCTTCTCATATCATTTCAGCTGTGTCTGTGCTAGTGGAAATAAAAGTAATCTTGTGGGGGTTTTTTTGTGGAAATTCAGTGCATGGAATTTAATAACAAAGAATTGAAACAAAAATATAATCAAAAAATCACCGATAGTGCAGTGACACTCCCCTATCTTTTCATCATTATGGGAGATATCTGAAACAGTAACAAAAAGCAGTCTGAACAAAAAAAATGAAAATGATTGCATGGCGGTTGGTGCAGTTTCTTCTCTCTGGTGGCCCAATTTAATTTCTGTTAAGCTGGACAGATACAGTCATTTGTCTGAGAGCATGTCTGACAAAATTCTTACCTCAAGGGCTTCCCCAGAGCAGAATCTCATCTTATATAAGATTTTGAGAATATAGGAACTTCAGTGCTAAGTCAGATCAAAGGTCCATCTAGCCAATATCTTATAATGGTTACAGTAGATATATGGAGGAGTAAAAGGGGATAGAAAAAAACATGTAGTGATGCATCTCCAAAATAACATTCCAGTGTCCAGCAACTTGTGGCTCAGAACTGTTTCTGAGCTAGATAGAGCATTTAATATTTTTTGAGTTTCTGATACTTGAACTTTTCCAGTCCTTTCCTGAATTCATGCAGTTTTAGTACATATTTTTGATAAAAAGTTCTTTTGTTTAATGACATTCTGTGGACAACTACCTCCTTTTTTTTTTTGTTTATAATCTCATACCTGCAGTCTCAGTTTGGAAGACAGGCTTCTGCCAGGAGAAGCAGGAGCCCCTCTGGGAATGGAGAATGCAAAACTTCTGCCCTCCGAATTGTTACAATCCAGAAATTGAAGGGGCTCTCAGGCAAAGATGTAAGGCGATAGGAATAACAGTTCTTTCCTACTGCATGTAACAAGATAAACAAAATAACAACAATAACTATGGTGTTAACAACAAGTAAGAATCGGGGGTGGAGTCTTTTACCACAGGCACCTCTTTTGGTGCAGTCACCGTCACAGCGGCCGGGGTGAGCAGAAAGCCCAGGGTGTCACGGCACGGGATGTGTCAGGAGCTCGGCGGCCGCAGCTGGAGCTGTGGGAAGGTCCCGGCAGCAGCGGGGGATGCGGGACACGGCGTGGGGAAACCAGAGCAGGAGCGAAGGAACGGCGGGCGCGGGCACCGCGGCAGCGCGGCTCCAGCAGGGCAGGGAGAGAGCAGGATCCGAATTCCCGGGCACACACGGACAGACGGTGCTGGGGCACTCCGAGCTGGGCTCCGGTGGTGCTGGTGAAAATCTCCCCACAGTGAAAACCAACAGCCTCGCTATTCCCTCCAAGAGAGCAGCTCTCCCAGCAAGAAGGGAAGTCTCGGGATGCCACCCTCTCCCCTGATTTTGGCCACTTGATTTGTCCTTCCTGAGTACCCATAGGTACCCAGTAATTAGTTCCCTAGCAATGTATGGGAGAAAATTCTGTAAGAAAGGAACTCGACCCCCAACACTTGCCAAAGTCACGGGAAGCTCCCTTGCTCTTGTACTGGGAGAGGGATAATCATAACTTTCTACTTGTCCTTGTCACTCAGAACTTTATACACCTCCAGTATATTGTCCTTCTGTTACTTCTTTTCAGGCTGAGTAAGGAATAAAAAATCATATCTATGGTAACCTTCTCTATGTCCTTTTTGAGAGGGACAACCAGAACTGTACATACTGTTTAGGATACAGATGATTTTATATGCATTCCTGTTTGTTCTCTTTTCCTTTCCTCACCATTTTAAACATTATTTCCATTACTAAGCACTGAGATGGCATTTTCCTTTTATAACAATCTGTTTTAAACTTTCATTCCTGAGCATTCATCTCTGAACCATAATATTATGTGAAGTTATGATAAGATTGTTTAATGAGCATCGTTTAATATTTATCTACACTTATTCCATTTCTATTTAGAACCCAGCCATGCCACCTTGCAAGATCCTCCTTAACAGTTCTGCCAACCTACTGCTTATACCTGAAGCATCCAGTAACTGTTATTTTAAAGAGTAGAACATGTATTTAATTAATGTTTAGGCTTAAGAACATATTCAGATTAAATACATAAGAGAGTTATAGCTGCCTGATCTAGTTTCTAGTTTCTAGTTGTCTCCTTTCTAGTATGTTCAGTAATGCCAGGCTATCTGTATATCGCGAATCTGTGAGAGAGGATGAGAGGAGAACCTTTCCCTGGAAATGGCTGGTGACGTGATGGTGGGTGAGGGATGCATTCAGGGCATGAGCTGGAGCGCTCATGTAAATAAATCGTGCTCTCTTCCTACACTATAAATAAGCTACTTCTTCTGGCTGTTGCTGCAGTGGCAACATATGCAACATTGCATGTGCAGCTCAGAAGTGTCTCAGCATATGAGGCTAACATTTGAAGTCAGAAAAAATCTGGAGTCAAATGCCTCATTCTTTAGCTTGAATAGTAGTTCTTTTTTTCCCCCCTCTTGAAAAATACTGTTTAGAATGAGCATGTGATGATTAGGAGAACAGAGAGCAATGATACTACTCTCAGTCTGTGGGCTTTGACACATTAGTTTTTCTCCTCTGCTGGGTTCTGACCTCTACATAGGGCACAAGTGCACCACAGATGAAGTACACAAAGAATACTGTTACCCAAATTCCCTTGATATCTGTGTTACTAGAGTAACATGAGTCCAAAGGAGAAAACGAGTTCATCATTTTTCCTTGTTCTGAAGTCCCATATTCACCATGAAGTGGGCTTTAATCTGCAGCATTTCCAAAACGGAGTACAAGAAGGAAATATGGAAGTTGATTAAAAATTGTAAGGATGCAACCTGAACTTCATCAAAGACACCTCGTAGAAGCATAAACTTTTCCCCTCTGGCTTCCTAGGAAGGATTTAACTACCAGGACGCAAAGGAAACAGAAGCTAATTATCAAATGAACATTGTCTTAATATGTTAATGAAGCGGTTTTGCTAATAGCAAGAGACCTGAATTTTAATACATTTTAAGAGCTCCTTGATTACGTGTTTGTTAGTTGTTATGATCATTTTAAATTATCTGTGCATGGCTTTATAATGGGTTAAAAACTGTATTAAGCACTGTATTCTAAACAGGCCTTGATGAGGCAGGTGAATAGTGCAAACATTGTCGCTAGGAAATTCACTTCAAAAGAAATGTAAACTAGTTAACCTAAAACGTATCATCAAATCCAACAGTCACACTTAGCAATGTAAGTAATTTTTTATGTCAGCTACTTCTTCAGAAATGCTTTTTCGCATGCAAAGGGTATTCCAGAAGCCTTGTAGCTATTATATCAGAGTGTTTCTATATGCAGTATAAAAGGACCAAAACCATATTTTGCTGTTGGAATAAGAGAATCGAGTGAAGTAGTTCCAAATATACTGAGATAATCAATCTTGTACTTGGTAATTACAACCAAACCCTGGGTTTTTTATTCAGTTGACCACACATATTTATTTTGTTCTTCATCGTGCAAAGAATCTCTAAATTTGTCTTTAAGCATGTCTGGGACCAGTGTAAATAAAAAATACTTCCTGCAATGACACCAGCAAAAAAATGTGCACACCTAGATAGTACTTTTTTGTTAGAAGCCTTCTTTACCTTCTTTTCCATCAATTTAACTTCAAATCAAATCCTCCTAGACCATTATCCTTCCTTCTCCAGCTTGCTTTTCAGCTGGCTGGAAAAGCCCCTGTGGAGCTATTAACTGAATGGGGTCTGTTGCTTAAAAGGTCATGACTGTTACTTGTCCTCTGGTGATATTTTTTGCAATTTTTTGAAATACCCAAACAGAGATATTACCTCCAGAAGATAGCCTTCAGACCTTGAAAACCCATTGTCAGCCAAAACACTACAAAAAGACATCATAGAGTCCATGTGAAGAGGGGTTGTAACTTCTGGCAGGATGATGGTGCTTTTTAAGGGCTGCTTACATCACTTATGTCCGTTTGGACTTTTTTCCCCTTCCATTGTCCTGCTTTTTGCGTTTGACTTCCCTCTGTGAAAGCGTAACCCACCTAGTTGATCTAGGAATGTCAGTAGATGTAATCCTTTTGGATTTCAGTAAAGCTTTCCATTCTGTCTCTCACAGGATCCTTCAGGACAAAATGTCCAGCAACAGCTGGATAAACACATCATGGGATAGGTGAGCAACTGGCTCACAAGTCAGGCACAAAGGGTGACAGTGAATGAGGTGACATCAGACTGGCGACCTGTCACTAGTGGGGTTCCGCAGGGCTCTGTCCTCGGTCCTGTGCTCTTCAACATCTTCGTAAATGTCTTGGACACAGGACTTGAAGGAATACTACCTTTGCCAACAGCATTAAAATGGGAGAAGATGTCGACTACCTCTCAGCAAGGTCCAAGAGAGAGCAAATTAGAGGGCTGGGCAATCACCAACTGAATGAAGATTGGCAAGGGTGAGTGCTGATTTCTGCACTTGAGATGGGGCAACCCTGATTTTTATTATAGACTGGGGAATGAGAGGTTGGAGAGCAGCACTGCAGAAAGGGACCTGGGGGTCCTGGTTGATGAAAAGGTGAATCTGGGTCAGCAGTGCCCCAGCAGCCAGAAGGGTCAACCCTGTCCTGGGGTGCATCAGCCCCATCATGGTCAGCCAGGCAAGGGAAGGGATTGTCCCGTTCTGCTCTGAGGCTGAGGTGGCCTCACCTCAAATGTTGGGGGCTAGTTTGGGTGCTACAATATAAGAAGGACATTAAGCTGTTAGGGAGCATCCAAAGAAAGGCCAAAAAAGTGTTGAAGAGTCTGGAGGGGAAACCATATGAGGAGTTGCTGAGGTCACCTGGTCTGTTCAGCCTGGAGGAGATTGAAGGCAGGTCTCGTTGCAGTCTTCAACATTCTCACAAGGTGACTCATGAAGCTGAGTCAGGGGTTTAGGTTAGGTATCAGTTTTTTACCCGAAGAGTGGTTGGGCACTGGAACAGGATTCCCAGGAAAGTGGTCTCAACACCAAGCCTGTCTGAATTCAAGAAGCTTTTGGACAACACTCTCTGGCACATGCTGGGATCCTTGGAGCGTCTTTTGTAGGGACAGGCATTATTAGACTCAATGATCCTAATGGGTCCCTTCCAACTCAGTGTGCTCTATGATTCTGTGCTAGTTAAATTAAATTATAGCTGAGCTGTGTGTACTAAAGTTGTGTGTACCAAACATGCTCTGTTGGTGTGTGTGTGTATTCTACCTGCTCAGAAAATTAAGGAAATAGAACCTTGGTTAACTGGAGAGTGGAGCTCTGGATGGGAAGTGAATGAAACTAATCAGAGCTGTATTTATATTAGGCAGTCACTACATGATTAAACTTGCTCTTCATTATTTCCATTAATGTCAAACATGATGCTCATGCTTGGAAAACAGAGGTGTTTTGTGATTCTCATACACTATGTATATGAAGCAATGCTTACAGGATATAGACTTCCTCATTTTGATAAAAACACACATCCCTCCCTCATTCAGACAACAAAAGGAGCCTGGAGGACTGGGTGATTGTAGTAATTTGATGAACATTTGGACTACCTTAGAGCACCAAACCCCAAAAATGCCTGATTAATTAGCCACTGCACCCTACCTCCCTTGTGCTTGGATACCTCTGGATCAAGCCTTTGGGTCAATGGGAGAGACAGGCAAAATCTTAAGGCTAGCACAGGGAAAAGAGACCATCCAAAATCAAAGCCATAAAACCCTTCTTAGGAAACCACCTGAGATGATGCTTAAGTACAGCACACTTGGCTTTGACAGTTTGCAAAATTAAATATATGTATTATATGAGCTAAAGAAATTAATATAGGATTATATTAATTAGGCCAATTTTATCATAGTGGTTTTCTCATATAATATGGAAACTCTAAGTGTCTCTCTATTTCTTGTACCTTTGTGGAAATTTGCCAAAGGAAGGAGAAAATGTAATCCTATTTAACATAACTAGCCTTTGGAAAACCCTAATTGCATAGCTCAGTTTAATTTATATTTAGGTCATACTGCCCTCTAGGGGATTAGGCAGATAGCGAGTGAGTTTTGCATAATACAAACCTTTCTTTAATTCACAGGGAAAAAAACCCAAACTATCTCTTCCTTTGTACTGCAGTGGAACATAATAACCACGTCTAGAACTCATAATTTAGCATTTTGGGTGTTATTTTCGTTCCTTTTTCTGAAAGTATCCTTAAAAATTAACATTGAATCTCTGCTTTCTGGTTGTGGTGTTGACCTTCCATGAACAGGATATTCAACTTTTTACATGAGGAACTACAGCTAAATCAGGGAAACTTTCCCCTTGATTTCAGGAGGTACTACATGCAAATTATGAGAAACTTATGTACTTAAATGTCCTGAACATATGTATTTGTACATCAGACATAAACTCTCATTCAATGTTTTTAGAAATAAAAAAGCTGCACCTATTTAAAACAGAATACACAGTAGCAAATTCACCATATCAACAGTTTTGACTGCTTTTAGGTGAAAATAAAAGTAAAAAGAAGGAAATCAAAGTTTTGGAAAAGAGGAAGAAAATTATTAACAGGGTTGGTAGTTAGATGGGGTAAGAAACCCACAGACTTTTTCAGTGATGTCAACACCTGCTAAACAAACAGAGTAGCCTTCAGCAATAGGCTAAACGGCCAGGCAAATAGGTGCCTAATCATCTCCATAATGCAAAATCTTTCCCCCTTCATTGTTCCTCGCTGATGTTCCTCCCTGCTGATTCCTACCACTGACTTCTCTTCATTCCATTTTAGTTCTAAAATAACAGCATAATCTTGCCTGGTCAGATTGAGTTAAGCAATAAGGCTCAGAACAGGGGTTGCCCCACCAGGTCATCATTGCATTTTTTGCTTTCATAGCTGGAGCCATATCTACTTTGTTACTTGGATTTTTGTTTTGAAGAAGACAGGTCATGTAGCAGCAGAGTTTTGGGTTTTTTTGAAAGAGGATCTTGGTCCAACAGCTCACAAATCACTGATCTGTGATGTTTTGAGAACAACTCCTTCCTCTAGGTTTTCACTTGGTTGCCACTGCCCTCATCCTGCTCACTGGTATTTAAAGGTAGATATCATGGGCAATTCTCATTTGATCCTGATTAATTTTAATTTTACTGTGAAGTGAGTGGACCATCTGCTGTGACCATCTAAAATTACAAAAAAAAAAAAATAAAAAAAATCAGTTTGTCCAGGCCTCTTCCAGCATCACACTGGGGTTTCATGAGATTTTAAAACTGTCAGCTACAAATGATTAGGCTTCTCATTTCAATCTTAACATACTTAATCCTATTCCATGCTAATGGTTCATGAGAGATTCATCTACCCATCCTCTAGGTTCACTCAGCCGTGCTCCTGCCTCCACAGACTTCAGATAAGTCTGTATCCAGTTCATAAAATTTCTTCTTATACCTGAAAGGAGAAACTGCTGAGACCTCCTAGGCAAAATCTCTCTTTCATGCTTCCTTGCATGGCCATAGGAGTGTGGATTCATCTATGAAACATTCTTTTATTTGTTCAGGACAGCCCTATCATTTATTCAGACTGTACAACCTGTATTGTAGTCCGTAACATGCTGATGGTTTCTTTTTCCACTTCTAGTGACCCAGCTGTGTTGTGCTATGCTCAGTGGCTCCACAATAACTAGATTTTCTGAGGCTCTGCTGAATCCCACCTCATCATATCAAAATCTCAGAACTGTGTATAGCCTCATATTCAATTTTCCATTTAGGAGCAGGGGTATGCTTATAAGTTTATGTTTCTTGGTCCTCTTACAAGTACTAGTAACTACTGATAGTAACTGATGGTACTTGTCCTGAGGTGATACAGAGGCTTGATGACTTGTCTATCTGCTGATGTGCCAGAGCCTTGTCTTACGGTCACAAACTAGAGAAATGTTTGGTCTGGGTGGTTTGAGCAATATCCTGTATCATATGCTAGGCTGGAAATTAATTTCAATGTTCTGTTAAGTCTCTGGTTTGTTCTGGGTTTGTGCAGATGCTCCGTTTACTTGTTCCAGGAGGGGTAGGATAAGCTCTTTCTGTGCTGGCCTGACTCCAGCAAGGCAAACAGAAGTGTCTTCGCATATTTCTCATGCTCACACAAAGATATTTCACAGAATCACACAATAGTTAGGGTTAGAAGAGACCTCTGCAGATCAGTTAGCTCAACCTCCCTGCAAAAGCAGGGTCACCCATTGCAGATTACACAGGAATGTGTCCAGGTGGGTTTTGAATGTCTCCAGAGAGGGAGACTCCATGACCTGTCAGTGCTCTACCACCCTCAATGTAAAAAAGTTGATCCTTATGTTGAGAAGGAACTTGTGGTTTGGTTTATGGCCAT
>WAAG01019874.1:5132-39723 GCA_013390105.1 Tichodroma muraria
GCTCCCCTTCCTCCTCGCTCTTCCCTGAAGGACCCGGCCCCTCACTTGGGCCATGGTTACTGGGTGCTATCAGCCCTCACTGTCCTTTTTTACTCCTCTTAAAGACCATGATTGTGGCTGTTCCTCTTTGGTAAGGCTGCGCCTCATCCTTGGAAAAAGATAATTGCGAGAGGAAAAGTTTGGCTGGTGGTGGAAGGGAGTAGGAGAAGGTTCCTTTGAAGTAAGAACCAAAGTAGGTTGAGTGGTCTTTGCATCTGTGGCGTTGCATGTCCGTGCATCCGTGTGTGCCATGGCTAAATGTGCAGTTGTTACATGGAGTCACAACTCTGTGAAGAGAAGCCTCACAAGCACAGGACACCTGAAAACCATCTCTGGACAAATTGGAAGGCTATTGGATATTTATGCATATGTTTCGTCATTTCCCAACTTCTGATTAAAAAAAAATCAGAGAAAGATGAGCTTTCCTTTACCTTATCTTATATTGTAGAGGTTAATAATAAATAGATTATGCCCATTAAAAAATGTAATGGTTTTCTAGGCATTATTTTAGTGCTGATCACAGAAGTAGAGTTGAGAATTGTAACGGCTTCATTTCCTTGACCTTCGGGACTAAGAGAGCTTTAAAGTCAGGAGTGCCAAGGGCCAGTGTGTGTGCCCTGTTCCCTAAAACAGCTAATGAAGGCAATGGTTAAAAACCTCTTAAAAACCCCACAAATGCGTATTGCTCCAGAAGGACACAGGCCACTGCTAAGAGCTGTTATCTGCAAATCAAGGGAACTACTGAAACTAATGGAGTAGTTCGATATACGTGTATGGTTGGGTTGTCACTCTTCAGCTGGAGTTTTGTGTACCATGCCTATCATCAGATGAGATTTATGATTCAGGACCTTCACTTCCAATATCTGTTATGATCAGAAACCTCTCCTTCAGTGAAGGGTTGAACTAAAATAGAAAATGTTCTTGGTAGGAAACAGTTCTGAGTCCTTGCCTTTCTTTAATGGGAATTAATTTATATACACAATGTAACAAAATGGTAAATTTAAATTAATAAATAGTCTGGGTTTATTATGTTTTTTATGAGATAGTTGAAATGATAAAGCATTGCTGTTGTTGTCTAAATCTAGACAGCATAATAATGACTTGAATTTTGGTTATATGTGAAAAACAAGTTGAGTAAAGTCAGGTTTCAGATACAAGTTAATTTTTAATTTGTCTTCCTTCTTTTGTTTTCTGGTTTTGAAATTGTCAGTTAAAGGTTGACACTTTGTTCTTTCTGGTTTTATTTTTAGTAGAGCAAGCTGAAAATCTGCTGTCTTATCTAACCCTTCATAAATTTTCTCACTGCAAGTTTCAGATTTCTCATATATTAGTGTATCATTTTTAAATGGCTTTACTGGCTAGCTATCCCAATTATCTCTTACAACTGGTAAATTATTCCACTAGTTTTATATGGGAAAACACTTCAGACTTTCATTGCCTTTTGTCTTACTGCCTTAAAAGATAATGGTGTTTTTTAATCATCTGAGACTAAAATCCTCTATTAATTGTGTGTTTTTCTTAGCTGTGGGTTCTTTTTTTAGCACATGTGACAAGATAGATGTGGGACATCAGTAAGGGTTAATAGAAGTTGCTTTTTTTTCTTCTTGTGGTGGCAATTTTGATAAAATAATCCAGAAGGTCCATCGAACATGGATGAAACTAAAAGCATTAAATATACCCAAAGATTTTGGTTTTTCAGGTCCTATAATGCACTAAAGCTTAATCCAGAAAATAGTCAAAGACTTGCTTCTAACATAGCTTATGGTGTGGATGTTCTGGGGACTTTGTATATTAACTGGAATAAGTGTGTTTAGATAAATTATCAGTTAATCTGTAATCAGGAACTCTTCCTGCAAAAGAAGATGTGGCTACACCTTGGTAATGTTTTTTTTTGCTCTTTTTGTCTCCTAGAAATGGGTCTGCTCTCAGAAGATGCGATGCAGTAGATGTGGTGCTTAGTCATGGCATCAGAACTGTGTAAAACAATCTCTGAGGCAAAGCTGGAAAGGCACAAGAACTTGTTCTTAAATTACCGAAATCTCCATCACTTCCCTCTGGAGTTACTGAAAGATGAGGGGCTGCAGTACTTGGAGAGACTTTACATGAAAAGAAATTCCCTGACCACATTGGTACGACAGTCTCTTTATTGCAATGTTTACTGTTTGTTTGTTTAGGAATTCTGATTTTTGAAACAAAAAAAAAAAAAAAAAAAAGATTATATAGATAATCTGACCCTGAATGATGTCATCAGCTGTAAGATATGAGTATTTGAACTTGCATAGGTAATGCAGAGAATAATAAATGGAAGTTCATGATGTTTTATGGTTATCCTTTTGAAGCTGTCAGGACCTTCTGTGGCTTTTCTTGTCAGGCTTGTTGTTCTGTTGGGTTTTTAATGTATACATTTTACTCTCGTAAGTGGTCAGTTTCTCCTGATAGGTGGTCTTCAAGGAATGACTTCCCTTGGTGTGTGCCTAATTTCAAAGGCAATGTCAATCCCAGGGTCTAATTCCAAACCTGCTGTTAAGGTGACAGTAAAAACTTGTATCTTTGGGCTGCTGTTGATAGGAGAGCACAGTTAATGTCAGCTAATGTCACAGTTAATGTGAGATTTTCTTTTGGGATTTATTCTTCTTTTGTTGTTTTTCCCTGAACTGAAGAAATTCTCACCCTGAGTGGATGTTGTGACCTCAAAATTCAGTGTGGGACAGTTAAACAACTGTGAGAGATGTTCTGGTAAGAGTCTATAGGATAGAGTCAGAACTTGCCACAGTCAACAGGCTCAAGTCTCCAAGTTTTCATTTTTGGTTGCTTGACTGGTTTGGATTTGTTGGTTGGTTTTTTTTGGTGGGCTCTTCCACAGTATGAGAGGTAAAATAGTAGCAATAGTAGAGGAGCTGTAGGGCATGACTGCTTAAAATTCACCAAAATTGTACAGTTTTGAGAGTTTCCTAGAACAAGTCCGGTACTCCACTTTAGGGGCCAAAACTGAAAGGATTCTGAAGATTTTATGCCTTTTCTTCACCTTGAATGAGTCACTGTAGTTGACATGTACTGTAGAGAATTATTTTAGCAGTCTGGTTTTGGGCAGTAGTTTAATAATGTGTAATAATTTAACAGGAGGATAGGATTCATGGTTCCAAATCAAAACTGCTGTTAAATTAGCCAAAGACTGTAAACAGCTCTGCCTTGACACTTTGTGGAATTCAGTGATGATTTAGTGCAGTAAGGTTCACAAACTTTGCACTGCTCAAGAGATGAAACAATGAGGAGTGTTTTGTATGTAAGTGTTAAGACCTGGATAAAGAAACTGAAACAGAAGTTAAAATGTAGGTCATACTTAGGCAAAATTGCTTTCAAACAGCGTGAAGCAGAGCATGATTAGATTCACAGCAATCAGGATAACTTGCTCATAATGTGCCTTGTTGGGATCTCATTCAAGTGCTCAGCACTATTGTTGGAACAAGGCAAACAAATTTGGGTGTCATTCACTGAGCATCTGTTCCACTGAAGAGATGTTGGAAGTTGTAGTGGACCAAAATAGATCAAGTCAGCAGCATGTTACAAAAAAAGGCAGATGTCTTTTTGGAACATGGAAAGTTTCACAATCTCAATTAAAAGCAGAAGGAAGTAATTATTGGATACTGTTAAAGCACAAGCTGGAGCAGAGAGTTTCATACTCATGAACAGCCTGGGTGAATTAGAAAGAACCTAGAGAGCAGCAGAGGGACCTTGAGAGAGCATGCCCTGAGAGAAAAGGTTGAGAGATTGATGGAGAGGAAAAAACAGGAGGAACGGGGGGAAACAAATCATAGATATTTTTACAGAGCAGAATTTCATAATGAGGTTTTTCGATGTCCACTACTAGGATAAGTAGTGCTCTCAATTTTAGTAAGGTCATAGTAAGTCAGGAACACTGAGGCAGTGGAGGGAGTGGAAATGTCATCTGAGAATAGTTGAAAACAAGTTATTGAAGAAAGATGTGTCTTCCTTATACTTCTCTAATGCAAGGTGATGAGCAGTAGCTCATCAATAAGCACTTTAAATTGCATAAACATTATTGAAAACCATCAAAATGGAGCCTGCACCATATTTCTCTAAAATTAGGTGGTACTTTTGTCCCACTGATTCATTCCTTCAGAATTTTGAAAATAAATGACTAAATCCGCTTTTGTTCTTTACCCTTCTCAAATGATTCCTGTCCTTGACAGATGACTCCTATGAAATGTCTGGGATAGTTACGCTGACAGAATTTACCTTAGCCAAGAATAATTTCATTTTTGTCTTCACTGGCAAGATGGAGGTGATGGAGTGCTGTGACATAATGAATGGATCGAGGAGCCGTACAGCACACCTGTATCCCAGCATCAAATCTTCCCACTTCTCAGTTCATCTTTGATAACACGAACCTCCCAGTACCCAATTTCCCCATCTATTAAAAGGAAATAGGTGTTTGCCGTGATCAAGAATAATAGTTCTTGATTTACTACCTCAGAATACGTGATGCCGTCCTCTTCTGACAGAGCAGCAGGTGAAAGTGACAATCGTTTGTGGTTCAGGTTAACATCCTTATCGTAATAAAGGCTGTAGGATGGCAGTGAATTTGGTTTTTTTTCCCCCCCACTTTTTCTCTTTTCAGTTAAGGCTTGATTTTTTTTGCGCTGGAGCACGTTTTGCCGGTGGGGCTCCGGCGTTCGCCCGGGTCGGACGCGGCCCGGGGCGGTGACTGCGGCGTGGCGGAGCTGCCGCGAGGGGGCAGCCTCGCATCACGACAGCGCCTGCCGCGCGTGACGTCACCGCAGCGCCGTCTTCACCTCGGCCGACATTTCTTGACCTGACCCGTAAATTGCTGCTCCCGAGCTGAGCAATCCGGGCTTTGGACTCAGGTCTAGCTTGGGGCATGTTTGCTACATGGGAATATTACCTTTTTCAGGTCAGCATAGTCCTCCATCATCACGTTATGAACACAAAGTTATATATTTTAGATAATATAGCTATTTAAGGTATCGCACATCATGTTTATTCACATGAAAATTTCTAGTTCTAACAGGAATTTAATTATGTGATCAAGCTGCTTTTAAAATGCAGTCATTTCTGCATGTATCAGTATTGTAACCCCTTTTTTTCAGTAAAACAGATCTATGTTAAAGCTGCTTTCTTAAGCAATAAAACTGTCTTAACTTTGAATAATTTTGAGTACAGTTTCCAACACGACATCTGAAACTTAGTGGGTGCAGTGTCTGAAACTTGTGAAGCCAATTTTTTGATATGTGTTCATGGTTATAAATGCCACCAAGGAAGAGAATTACAGCTAGGGATCAGTTGGCAGTTAGGAAATGATATGCATGTTAATATGTAAATACGAAAATCTAGTTTGATGGATTCAGCAGTTCTGGCTTGGTGGTAATTGATTAAGCTACACAAAGATTGTGGGTCATTTCCCAGTTTAGCATCATTACGAAATACATTCTGGTTAGACATCTTGTGTAGTTCTTATTCTGCTTTAAGTCTGTAAATGCTGCAACTTTCTTAGCAATCTCTTGCTTTCAACTAACTCATTTATTTGAATATATTTTCAAAAGGAGATTAGGTAGTCCATCTTTTCATTCTCAGAAATCTGACTCCCATCTTGCCGAGGACATGATAATGTCACTTCTAGTCTGTAGTTCTGTTCAGTAATGAATTGTTCACCCTGGATACATCTGAGATTGCCTTGATGGATACTTTGGGGGTATGGAACCGGGGTATTTGTGTAGACATTCCTTGTTGCCGTTTTTTTCTGCTGACATGTTGTAGTATGGTGATTAAAATGATTTGGGTACACAATGTTTGTGTGTCTGCTTTTGTTTTGAAACCTAAAAAATCTCTAACTCTCTTTCAGCCAGAAAACCTTGCACAGAAGCTTCCAAACCTCGTGGAATTGTGAGTTTGTGTAGGAGTTCTAATATATTTTTATTATGCTTATCCGTCTCATCTTAAAATAATCTAGAATGTATTACTTGCACAAAATTTATCTCTTAAGTTGGAGGGCTTACTTGGAGGGCAAGAAAGGGTAATTTTTTTGTTGTTGTGTTTTCTTCATTTGTTTGTTTGTTGGGCTTTTTTTCTGACGGAGGCGTATTAAGAACAATTTTTTTTTTTAAATTTCTTGTTTATTGTATGAGAAGAACCTTTATACCAGTGTCTATACTGCTAAGGGGAAAAAAAAATAAATTACCCCATAAATTCTGTGTAGACTTGTCACACTGATAAACCTCTGGAACCTCCCAGTGCAGTGGTCAGAGGTTTGTGACAGAGCAGGAGTAACAGGTTACAGCCTCCAGCCCATCCCTAGCTGCTCATTCCCACCCCAGCTCCCAGGGCTTTTATGATCTCAGTCTTGCTGATTGCAGTAATCAGTTTTTGGAACCAAGTCACAGATTGTCAAATAGGAGCAGGGATGAGTATGTAGGGGTGGTAACTGTGGAATGATGATTGCTGTAGGCAGAGCAGTTTATCCAGTCTTGTCCAAAAAATGGATGTCCCATGAACTGGATTATTTTGACAATTAATTTAATTAAGCCCCTGAGACAATGTTTTCTTCCTTCCCCTTCTTACAAAGTTGTGATTCCCTTCTGTGGTAGGATTGGCAGTAGGGGGTTAAAAGAGGTGTCCTCTTCTCCCCTTTTAAGCCCTTTGTCTCAGTTCCAGATGAGTAACTGATGGAGCATGGATTGTGTTTATTTAATGGCCAGCTCCACAGGGAGGTGTTCATCTGAGGAGTCAATGTCCTCAGCTGTCTGATCTTCTCATCCTCATGTGGCCCTTTAACCCCACCTTTCTGGTGCCTGTGTCCACAGTGTAACTGGACTGGTTTGTAGGTGACTGCAGTCTCTGACTCAGTCAAGAGCAAATCCTATCTCTTCATGCCTCTGTCTTGAGAGTGTTTGTGCTCTGAAGCAGTAAAAGAAATATTTTTATATTTGAGATCATGATTTGCCAATGGGCATCAGTGAAACCTCTGTGTTATTTGATACTGCTTTTAGGAAAACCTGTTAAAATTACAGCTTAAAATGATTTCTTACAAACATTGATTTATAGGAGTTAAACTTAATTATTTGGTGTTCAGCAAGCTCAGTTGTCCCACCATCATCCCACACATTCTGGTGGTCTAGAGAGAGCTGCAATGGGCCTGTGGTTTGTGTAGCTCTAATAGGACAAGTCAGTTTTTGATGAGACAATAAGAGGTGTTTTATTTCAGGGAAGAGACCACAAAATAAGGATTTAATTAAGGAATAATCTGTTAGCTTTCAATTTTGATAGACAACTTATTTTTATTTTCCTAAAAGTTACATCCTTACTTATTTCACTTGTGTGCTTTTCTTTGTATATCATGCCCCTGATGCTGGCTATGAGGTGTAGCTCCTCATAATACAGGTTTGTTTTAGCTTAAGCGAAGTAGTTCACATATATTTTCAGGAGCTGCAGCTGAAATGAGTAGGAGAATTCTCATCCTATGTTTCTACAGACATGTATGCTATTCTTACGTTTGTTAAGTTTTTAGCAAACTACAGTTTTTAAAGAGAAAGAGAAGGTTTGGATGCCCCATGCAGTTGAAATGTTCATATGCATTTTCCCTTGTTCAGTCTCCCTGAAAAGAGAGGCTCCTACTTTAGGAAATGCTCTTGGAATGCAGTAGGAAAAAGCATGCCATGAAAATAATTCCATGTGTGCCTAAGCAATTGCACATTGAGTACTCAATATTCCTTTACAGTTGGGTATCAGTATTGGAAAATTTTGTTACTGTTATTTTCTACAAGATCCAATTGTTCTTTTGCAGCAATGATGATTGAAATCTGAAATGTGTAAAATCTAAGATCAGTGTTTATGTTACCAGAAGTACTGGAAGTGCTCCATCAGAGGGTGCTGAATATTCTTAGTGAGAGATCTGGCCACCCTCTGTAGCTGCATAAATAACCATGTGCAAGATTGGGTTTTTCTTTTGAAAAATGTACTTTAAGTTTGAAAAACTCACTTTCAGTGAATAGATCATGTGCTTATTTCTTCACTAAAGGTGTGAGAGTTCATGTGCAGGAGAAAATGTTTGTAATTGTATAACTTGTGTGGGTGTGGGCTTGCTTTTCTTTCCTTTGCCAGCATTTAGTGTCAAATAACCTGGTGATCAAATATGATTTATTCTGGTTATTCTCTCTGCTTATTCTTTACTCTTTTTGTTTTCCTCCATATGACTCGCAAAATTAAAGCCCATTGTTATTGTAACTATGAAGGGTTTGTTTTACATAATTGTATGTCATTTTCTTTTATTTTTATGCTAATCATTTAATAATCCAAGTGAAACTTAGTGTACCTGTCCATTGCCAGTTTATACAGTTTCCACAGCTTTTGTGGTCATAGGGAGGAATGGCTGTGAGGGTGCTCTTTCAGTCTGAAACTGGATATTTTGCAAACTGATTATGTAGCAGAAATCCTTGAGGGTAACAGGTGGTGTCCTCTGCTTTTTCTCCTCCCCCCAGGTACCTTCATTCAAATAACATAGTTGTTGTACCTGAAGGTAAGTAATCTACCAGCTCATGATAAGTGGCAGAAATCATAAAATATTCATTTTTCTTCTTTGAAGAGGCCTATTTTTCCTTTAATTTCCCATAAAACATTAAAGATTTTCATACAAAATATACCAGCGTAGCTTTTAGTTGATAATATCCTTGTTTATGCTATGTTAAATTCTTTTAATGAATTCTCAAATGCACCTAGATGCTGTTTGCTCCAGTTCTAATTGCAGAAAGTGAAAAGGCTAAATGGCACTCATCTGCAGAAACTAAAAATCCAGAGTGTCTGCTGCTTTCAGGCAGTTCTACTGAAATATACTACTTTCAGGCACACTGAATACTCTGCTGATTTAGATCATGACAGATTTGAAACCCAAAGGAGCAAGAACTTGTACTAGTTTCTTTTCCTTGTCTTAACTGCAGTTATGTTCCCAGCTTGAGGAATTTGTGTTCAATTTATGCTCTTTCTGAATATAAATTGGATAGACTCAGAGGAAGAGAATGGAGAAAGTAGTTTCAGAGCAGAATTGTCTGAGGAGAATCTGGAGATGGGAGTATTCTGTACATCACTGTATTTGTTACCCCCGTCTCACTGCCAGCAGAACTATTTGTTAGCTAGAGCAGCATTTCCACAATTGATGTCACTGAATTGTGAGACTGGCTTTAACACCTCGAGATGTGCTCAGACGCAGCTGCTGGGTACTGTGGCTTGTCCTCCTCTCACAGTCCTGTGAAGATTTTAACGTTACTCTTGGGTCACATTCATGTTTTAATCTGTTCTCTCACAAGCCATTGGCTCCCTGGTTAAGCTGCAGTTTCTGGACCTGAGTGACAATGCCCTGGAGATTGTGTGCCCGGAGATCGGCCGCCTGAGGTCCTTGCGGCACCTTCGCCTGGCAAACAACCAGCTGAAATATTTACCTGCAGGTGGGTGCAGTGTCTGAGGGGTCACAGCACTGACACAGCCTTGCAGCTTCACTTGCCCAGTGATGTGCTCTTGGCTTACTGAGTGCTACACCCTGCACTTGCAGGGATTGCTGTTTGTATTGCTCCCAGTGTGCTCTGTAGTTAGAGAAAAGCTGTGCGCTGTGTGCTTGCAGAGTCCTGAAAAATGCTGCTGAAGTGGGAAAAATGTATTTATTTAACAGCTTTTGCTATCATATCAGGAAAATAGTGAACTTCTTTGAGAAGACACAAAATGCCAGTGACAACTGTCATTATGATAAAATGATGTTTCTTCCAATTTTCCACAATAAAAAGGATTCCAGTCCTTCCTTCCTTTCTTTTCGCCCAACAGCCCCAATCTCATATTTTCTAAAAAGACACGTCTAGTAGCTTTGCCTATGGCAGTTCTATCTCATTGTGACAGTAGATAACAAATGTTTGTCTTGCTAGTTTATAATAAATAAGCAAAATTTATTCAAAGTAGATGTGACACAAAGTCAGAAAAAGTTGGCCATAGGCAGATTTTGAATGATTTTTTTTTTTGTCTTCTAAATACTTTGATAAGCAGATATAACATTATTATTCTTCCATCACCCTTATATCTGTTCAGATAAGATGATGGTGATTTTCAAATACTTTTTTAATTTTAGTTTTTAATTTTCCTGGTGTATTTGCATTTTCTGATCTGCAGAGATGATAAAAATTTAAGGCTATGATTTCAATAAGCTGGTCTAACTTAATCTAACAGGATTAGCTCTTGGATCTATTTTAGCTAATTTCTCAATGTGACCTTCATGTGTTTTAAGTTCACATTGTTTATTCTCAAGAAATGTACTGCAAATGTTCCTTGAAGTTTTGGGTGCAGAAATCTCGCTGTCCTTTCCTTGCACTTTTCTAGACTGCTTAAAAAAAGTCAAAGGATGGTTATGATTAGAAAGAAAAAAAAAATGTATATGACTATGTAAATGCTCTGGAATGAAATTAGATAAACCTGTTAAACATTATGACCCAGGGCCAATAAAATTTCCATCAATTTTCAGATGTCCTACATTCAAAAGAAAGGAGTGACTTGAGTGTGCTTTATGTTCCTCAAAGATAATTTACCTTATGGTGCTGTACCATGAAAGAAAGACTTGTTCAAAGAGAAAGTGACACATTTTCTGCAAAACTTCACACATCAACTTAAAAAGGTTCCAAAAAAGACTTTCAAAAGGATAATTTACATTACTGAAGAGTTGATTTGGAGTCTACCACATTTGATTAGGAACTGGTATCAGCTGAGACTTGCTGCATTAAATTTTTCCTGAAGTTTATAGAAAACTTGGTCCTCAACATTGTCCCTGAATGCGTTTAGGTTTGTGTGCATGAGAAGTGTGCATGCTCAGGAATACTACTGGTGTTGCCTGCTTGTGCATTGGAGAATGCAGTGGTGTGTGGTCTTTGTGGTGGTGTCCCTTGTGCCATTGCTGCTGCCAGTATTAATCCTATCACTGTCAGTGGGACAGGATGTCACACAAGTGTTACCAGCCCAAGCAAGATTAGCCTTTCACTTACACTGCATAATTTGCCCACTGGAGAGTTAATCTATTGCGCTGTTTCCTAAACAGAACAATTCCCCAAGAGGGCTTCCAAGCATGTTTTCGTAGATGTTCTCTGTAAAATTGTGAAGACTTCAAAGACCTCATTAAAAAAAAAACCTTAGCGTTTCAAAATAACACTTATGTTCAACAATTGAAGTAGGAGAGCAAAATAATAAATTTTGATGAATTGTTTCATCCTTAATTATACTGGTAGCATGAATCTTCATTATAGTGTCAGCTAATACTCTGTCGGGAAAGCTGGCGAAGTTCAGCTGAACTAGGATGGGATGTGATTTCACTGCAGTGCATCATTTTGCTGTGTGTTCACTGCTTTCTGTACAGCACACACTGCACTGGACTGCTAGGGAAAAACAGCTCTAAATGGCTCTTAATTTATAATAAGGAACCATTTAAGATGTAATTTAGCTTCTACCCGTGCAGCTTGTGCGGAATTTAAAGATCTGCATTAAAAAAGAGTTTCTGGGTTTAGATGACAGTCATTTATGGAAATTACTTCAGAGTGGTTGCCCTGGCATTCCTCTTGGGTCTCCATTGCCAGAGTCTGGTGTTAAAAGTACCGTCAGTTTTTTCAAAATTCCATGGATATCTAGGAAGATACTCTCAGTAATATCCTAAATCAGTTGCTGAAAAATACCTTCTTTGCAGCTGCAGAACAGTTGGATGGTAAATGTTTCCTATTATGTGTCTGAACACCCCCACTGTTCTATTGCATTTTAATTCTTGAGAATGATTCTTTGTTGTGTCTTCCTTAATTGTGATTAAGAGCTGGAAGAAACAATGCAGTTAATAGCATATGTTGATTCATTATGCATTTTTAATGGTTTTGTTCCACAATTGTGCTCTTAATGTTCATTTTTAGGATTTAAGATTTGCCTTATAGAAATCAAATTGTAAACTGATTGAAGTAGTGTGCATTTAAGATTTAGATTTAAGCCTCTAGTCTGATTGTAGAGATTCCTCAGACTCTGATAGAGGTTGAGCCTGTGCTGTGGTTTGTCTTCATTGGGATGGGCAAGGTTTTAATCTCTTAAGTACTTGTTTTAATAAAACCTGGAAGAATTTACTAATGGCAACCACTCTGCTTTTCTCAGGTTTGGTCATGATTGTTCAGTGAGTTTTAAAACATTATTTTCAGGGAGCAGATAGGGGAGAACAGTAAAAATACATGCAGCCAGTGTGGAGACATAAGCTTCCTGAATAAATCAGGCAATACAGGGCTGATGAGGAGGCAAATGGGCATTTAGGTGAAGCGTGGTGTCCCTTGGAGATGGGGAAGCACCTTCTGTGCACCTTCTTTGGCACTCTGGTAGTGTGAAGGATAGTCCTTCCTTTGTGCTCAGCAAACACTCCCAAATCGGTGCCACCCTTGGATCAGATCCTGAGCTTTGGCCTCAAGGCTCTGTTTGATTTGCCACTGCTGAGGGGGGGGCTTCCATCAGCGTCCTTCAGCTGTTGTGAGAACTCTTCAGAGGTGACTCAGCTGAACTTGATGAGAATTAAAAGGAAAAATTTGTCCGGAATAAGCGTGTTGAAACAGAAATATAATAGAAAATGGCTGGAAGAGAAAATGCTTTGTGAAATTCTCTTAATGTCATATTTTGAATATACTTTAGATAAGATTAATAAGCAGACCGGCTTCTGCCTAATGCAGAGTCTTCAGCATCTATGTTCTGGGGTAATCAGAATCCCTGCGAGGTTCTGCCTTTCAGAGACGAGCTGATTAAAGCATTGCAGATAAATAAGACGAGATTTCTAGAGTTCTCTTGAGGACTTGTTTTCATTGAAATGCACAACATTTTTTTGTTCTTCAAATTGTAAATCTTGTAGCTGCTGTCTTTAACAGTTTCTCGGTTCATTTATTTGGCTCTGGTAAACGCAGTTCTTGAACATGAAGTAAGTTTTGTGAAGTTTTCTGCTATTTAAATTAGCACTTAAATAAATCTAAATTCTTGAGGGCCATTTGGAAATGTGTGACACCAAAGATGTTACTGGAAAAAGTCAGCATAAACAAAAGATGGTTATTTCATATTATTACATTAGTTCATGTATGAGCTTGACTTAGGCATGACATTGTGTTTTCACAGTAGCTGAACTTTATTTTTTCAGAGATTTCTCCTTTTATTCAGTGAATTGTTACTTCATTTTAATTTAGAATTGTAGAGTTAGTTCTATATGCATATAGTACTGTCAGAAGGAAACTTTCTGAATCTTCTCACTCAAATATTACTAACTAGAAAGTTCCCCTTTGTTTCTGATGGTTATAATGCATATGATATCTCAGCTCCTTTCATTCTTGAGAAATATTTTTTTCTCTTTGTGTAAGAGTTACTGTGTCATTTGAAAAAAAACAAAATCCATTGAGATGCATTATAAGAATTATTCTTGAGGGGTCCAAAAGCCAAGGTTCTCTGTTTTGCTGTTACCATTTAGATTTGGTTTGACTTTAGCCTTGGAATCTTTTGATGTGCAGTGGTGGCTCTTCAGGTTTACATTTTGGTCTTATAGCTGGAATGTATGTTTGGGGAACAGATGACTTGAAAGAGGGTGGGTTATACTGAAATTTGGATTTAAGTTTCTTATTTGACAAGGATTAGGTTTTTGTGGGGGTTTTTTTTGCCCATTACTTTAGAGGTACTTCTCTTTAGAAACAGCAAGTTTTGTAGCATCTTGTTCTAAGATTTAATTAAAAGTGAGGTTATGTTTACTCAGCACATGCTGGAGTTAATTATAGATTTACTGAAATGAAAAGCTTAATGTTTTGCCAAGTCAAGAGCAAAACCTAAGTAATTAAAGAAGAGGGTATGGTTTATGATTCCAGCCCATCTTTTGGCAAAATTCCCTTTAAGAAGAGGGGGAAAAAAAATCAGCAGTTGTCTTCACATGGGCTAGACCATGGTTTCCTTTGTTTATTGTTCAGGAACTTTAAAAACCAAGAGCTGAGTGCATTGACCAAGGGGAAAAAAAAAATAAAGGTGGCCAAATAATAGCAAATGTGTTGTCAAAAGTGGGATTGCTGTTTGTTTGAATGTTAAAGGGAAGTGCAGGTGATGGAGCAGCTGTTGCTGGAGGGGTGCAGGTCTGTGCCAGAGTCCAGGGCAGGTTCCTGCCCCAGCGGAGGGAAAGTGTGGCTTCCATTGCAAATCCACACTTGTGTGTTGTCTCGGGAAGCTCCTGCAGTTTGCATCCACTTGTTGCCATTTTGTTTCCTTCAGGGAGACTCTGAAGGAAAACGAATTCGTGGGACTTTGGTGTATTTAAAGTGAAAATTGCAGCAATGTTAGGGGAGGTTAACAGCACAGAGACCCTTCCTTTCAGTTCTGTTCAAATACTTTTCCTTTTTAAGGCCAATTGTTTTAGAAATATAATCAGTTTAAGACTCATTAAAATACATTTGTAGGCTTATAAAACTTTATCTTCAAAGCATTTGAGAAAGATCCTGTGAAGCTGATAAGGGAGTGTTATCCTCATTTTACAGAGTGGAAAAAAAGTGTTTTTAACAGAAGTGATTTGCTCCAGGCCACAGCAGGAGTCAGTGTTAGCCAGAAATAGAACTTGGGTGTTCCCATTCCATTTGTTAAGACCACACCTTTTTGAGGCTGATCATATTTAATGTTAGGGAGGATTGAGTCTTCCCACCCATTATTAGGAAATTAATAATTATCTCTCCATAATGAACAATCCTCTGAGTTAATAGGAAATTAATAGCGGTAGGATCAGTGAGTTTTTGTAACTGAAACAGCTTGTGCTTCCAGAAGGCTGGAAGAGTTCAGGAAGATGAATTTTTAAATACATAACTTCTATAGATAAACACTAAATAATTTTCTCTTGCATAGGTAACTTCAGTGTAATGACAAGGAGAGTTCAATTGTTATTGAAATTATAAATCAAACGATAATTGTTGATTGCTGCTTTGTCTATTTATACAGTAACCCTTGGAATGTTGAGTGATTATTGCGAAGTCTGCTTTGCTTTGGAATTTGCTTTACTAATTGGGGGCAGGAGAAACTTCCAGATATGAAAACTGCATATTCGTTTCTCTCACTTTTTTAATGTTGTTGTAAAGTACAATATGTGTATTTACTATTCATACCAATATTTAACTGGTAAAGACTTCTTGAATACCCAGCTTAGAATTCTGAATACAGCTCAATATAAGGGATTTCAGTAAATCTTAATTAAAGGCACATAAACACGACTTCTTCCCTCCTTTCTTTTCACAGTAGATTTCCACTGATGGGTACAGCGTGCCAGTAATTCTATTCTTACTCTAGACCCTGGCATGAAAATATGTGGTCCTAACTGATTTTTTTGAACTTGTGTTCCACATTTTGATTTAGAGGCTTTAAAATCAGGGGACTAAATTTGGCTTCTTACCTGCTCTCCCCAGATTTCCCTTCTGCTTTTATTGCTGTCTCTGGTTACGGGAGTTTGCTTTGATATTAATCAAGTTCAATTTTTTTTTATAATGGTTGTGAGTTTAACAGCAAAGGCACAAACTGATGCAGACCCTGTTCTTTTTTCCAAGTTGGCATAACCTTAGTCCACTCTGCTTTCCTAATTTAGTAACATGGATAAAAATATGCACGACGGGACAGGTTTGGTACGCCAGGCACCCATCCAGGAGCGTGGTGTTTTTAAGTAAATGGACTTGTGGGGATTTGAGGAAAACACAGATTAGGTTACACGAGCTTTGCACTCTGGAAGTATGTGACTATTTAAAGGAGCATGGCCTCCTAAATAAAAATATGTTAATTATTATAATAATATGTTGTTTTCTGTGGAGGACTTGATGCCTAATTATTAAAAACAAGGTTTTCTTTACACAGATCTGTAAAATATATGCTCTGTTTAATAATTCAATTCTGCTGTATAAAACCAAGGGTCAGCATATTAAGCTTTACATTACCTCTTAGGTTCAACAACAACTAATTATTACTTTTTTTCCTAAATCAATGCAAAACTCACCCACACTTGCCTGTTACTGTATTGTGTTTTTCACATCAGGATTAGTAAGGCTTTGGTAATTATGCCATATTAATCCAGAAGCACAATAAAAATACCTGATCTTAGATCTCTAAGTCATACCTTAGATTTCTAGGAGGAAAAGATTTTAAATGGTTTGGTTTTGTATAAAGTCCAATACAGCCCTATCCAGGCAGCCTGTGAGGACTGAATTTTTTTTTAAGAAAAATTTCCGTTATGAAATTACAGCAGGGAGGAGTCGGCACCGAAATGGCAACGTGGATGGGAAATGATTGGGGTTGGACTTTGAGACTGCCTAGAGGTGACCAAAGCACAGGGCACTGTATTGTACAGCTGGTATTCCTTACGGATTAACTTCCATGCGCGTCCAAACACAGTGGTACCTATTTAATTAAAGGATGTTGGTTGCTTGAGATTTTCTAACAGTCTGCCTTGCTCAAACATTTGGTTTGGGTTAAAATCTCAGGAGGACTACTAGTACTTCTAAGTGCTTGAAATTTATGGGGAGGGAAGCAAAGACAGAGAATAAAAGAATTCCACTGAATTCCTGGAAATTTTCGTTAACTGAAGTTTTTCCTGTATACCCTCACCTGTATAGAATGTCAGAATGAGTCATCTGTGCATAGAGCTGCTCACTGGTCTCTCTTTGTCTACTTGCCCCTTCTTAGTGTTATTTTCTTTTCCACTTCCCCCCTGTTGAGGGCCTTTTAAAAGCTTCTTTGTTACTATCATACAACATTTTTCAATGTACCACGGAAGGTTCATAATGTCACTGGATGCTGGTAACAAAAATAGTATAAACATAATCAGAAAAATTCCAGACCTATATTTTATGGTTAAAAATGTTGTTCCAATATAGGCTTTTGTTCCAACACTTCTTCCAGATGGGCTTCTATTGGGTGCACTGGAACTGAAATATTTCCCGTAACTGTAGCAGAAATGACGTTAAGAAACAAAAAATCCAACAAAAGTGTCTCTTTCAACAATGGCCTGCGGTATTCCTGGTATTCCTCATTCTGGTGATGCACAGCAGGTCCCCAGAAATGCATGTGCTGAGTATGTATGTGTTGTAATTCAGTAATCTGAAAACTAATGGGAACCAGTTGGAGGAAGCCATCAGCGTCTCTCATTATAACATTTAAATTACGGATTCAAATATTGCTTTGTGTACCAGGCTTATTGGACTAGAAAATTCTATCTTAAAATTTGCATTCTAATTTAGAGCAATCACTGGAAAAGTATTTAGAAATTAGGGTCGTTTAGTGAGCATGGGTATAGTTAAAAAAGTAAAATTATGATATGGTTCAGTGCATTATCTTTTCAAGTACCTGCAATTTTATAAAACAAATTTTAACTTCATTCCATATCAGAAAGAAAGATCAACCAGAAACTTAACCTTGCATTGAGGCTTCATGTCAATAACTGGAAGCCTAAAATCCTGCTGTAGCACAAGGTAATGGCCAAGTGTTTTGAGCTTTCTAGTATTAGTTTTATAATATTTAAAGGTCACTCAAGATTGTAACGTAACTTTATTGATTTTGATTTTTTTCTTCTTGCACATTTTAGCAAGATTATGATTTTGGCTCAATCACACTTTTTCTTTGGCCTCTAGCTTTGGTGATGCTTTAACTTGAAAAAAAACTGTGCCTGATTGAGTTTTCACTGTATTTAAACAGGAGCAGTATGCTGATGTAATTACTGAGTTCATTAATAGATCCAGGAGTGTCTGGGGGCTGGGTGCTGCACATCAGCATCTCAGACATTCTTGTTTCGTTGGAATTCCTTTGTACAATCTGGGCAGAGGCTGACCTGTAACTATTCCCTTTTTATATGGCAGTTCTTCCTGGCTGCCAGATTGTAGTGACAGTTATGGTGGCATCACCTGTCTGGACAGAGGAGTCTCGGAATGACACCACCCGAGTTCTGATCACTGATTACTTTATTAATAGATTGTTGAACAGACCTGATTGTAGAGGGTAGCACTGTGTCCCTGTGAGGCTGCCTGTAACTTGCCGTTGCCCGATTTTTTTATTTTCAATTTTGATTTTATTCTCAATTACAAATCCCAGATCCCCATGTTTTTCATTTTGAAACTGTATTCTGAGAATGGGCCAATTCTGCCATTTGTTCCCTTCTGTTCCATGTGAGATTCTAGTGGAAGGTTTCCACGCACCGAACTCACAGAATTACCCCCTCCAACCCCTCCCCGTTCCTTCCCTCCTTTGAAGAGGAGCTCCTAAGAAACCTGGTGAGGTGTAGGTGAAACCAGGATGAAGCAGGCAGAGCCAAACTAATTATTGCCGGTGGTGCTCCCAAGCCTGTTGAGCTTCTGGCTTAGCAGTGCTCCTGAAAATCAGAATCCTTGCAGGGACACGTCTGTTGCTGAGCTCTGGGCCATGGGCTTTCCCCGTAGCTGTTCCCCTCGAGGGCTCTCAGACAGGAGATAAAGGAGTTGGAGCGGCTTCTAATGGGGGTACTTGGATGATTCTCGCATTCCTGAGAGGATGGGAGCAGATTTAACTGGATTCTCTATTGTTCAGAGATTTGGTGCTGCCTCTGAAATCCTGGCTCGTTCTTCTGCTCGGCAGTCCTTGATTTCTCAAGTGACTGTAAGCCTCGTTTCTCCAGGGGTTTTCCTCTTGTTTGTGGGGGTAGGCAGGAATTTTGAAGATGTTGAGAGTGCTTTAAGTAATCCTGACAACCATTCATCTGAAGCTTAAAACTCTGTGAAGATGTTGGAGGTCTTAATGACTGTAGAAACATGGTAGTTATGTTGCATGTTCTTATGCCTCTTTATTAAATGAGTCTTAAGCACAACTCATTTCAACACAGTTCGTTAAACATAAAATTGCATAACATTTTTCTAGTAAACTCAATTTGAGATTTCTCAGTAAATTGTTAAAATACAAATTTTATGGGTTTTTTTTAAAAGGAAAGACTTGCATGTCCAAGTAGCTTCCAGACTTTGCTTTTAAAAGCTGGTTACGTGGTGTATGCAAAGCAATAAATTGACAGAAATTTAAGATTAAATATTGATTTTAATACTAGAGTGAGAAATGGTCTTGAGATGACAATAAAATGAGTAATAGGGTGATGTGGAAATGCTGCTAGACAGACAGATAGTTGGTACAGTAATGTACCAAGTTGTCATTCAAACATCTGACAGAAGAAATGACAACCTGAAGTTTTTAGGGTAGATGGGAACAGTGCTCTGATGGAATTCCTCTCCCCACTCCTGCCATGGATAGAGTTGCCACTCAGGAACCCAGGGCTTTGGAAAGAAAGTCTCCTGACCTTTGAATGTCCCCCCAATGTCATGCTGAGCCGGGGGCCACAAGACAAAAGTGGGAAGTTTATACAGCAATATATAACTTTAGAGAACATTAAGTTGTCATTGCTGCTTTGATCAGTGATAGAATATACTTTGATAAAACTCAGATAAAGGGCTTCAGGCTGTAGCATCAAAACAATGCATTGTGTTCCTTTTAGTTTGAAAAATGTATTTCTACAGTCTGTTTTTAAGAAGTGGAATGGGCTCGTGAGAACTGATTAGACCTGGCACACAGACCTAAATAATGAAGGTCAAATGGAATTATTTGTTTTTTACATTTTGATTGTTTGAAAACTCGGGTTTGAAATTCATGTGGAGGACTTGTTGTGACAGTTATATGCCGCAGAAAAAAATCAGTCTGGAAGTGGCTACAGTTGTGTTTGAATTCAGTCATTATTCCATTTGTGGTGTTTGTTTTATGTGAGCTTATTGTCTGCATAGCAAATGAGAGGAAGAAGTAGAGGGTCTTTGGTTGCTTTTGGTCAATCTTATTCCTGTGGACTTGAATCTGAGATGTAGAAAAACAGACTACCAGGAATTTCATTTTGCAGGGATGTAATTCTGTGTGGGTATTCTTGCTTGTAGTGTTTGAAGGTGTTAGTTACATAAATGTATCTAGAAATCCATAAAGACTATAGTACCTAACATTTCTAGTTGTTTTAATTTTATGGGTTATCAGAGTAGGCTCTAAAGCTTAATAGATCATTACTCTGTTCATAGCTCTGGCAAATCCCCTCCCACCCCCAAAATTCTTGGTGGCATCTCTGATAATCTTGGTAAATGAGAAAGTGTGATGGCTCGTTGCTTGTCTGGCTGCTTTGCTGTGCAGCTGTCATCAGGACTGGTGAAAATTCATGCAACCACTGTTGTGTTTATTATGATAAAGTGTGTTAAAGATATTGTGGGGGGGTTTAGTTGGCTTTTGTGCTTTAGAAAAAGCCCAACCTAACCCAAAAAGGAATCTTTAGGATCTTTTACCTTTATTCTTACATAAGGAAAAAAAAATCTACATCAAAAGGAAATTCAAGTAAGTTACTGTAACTTTTTTTAAGGTGTCATTTCCCTTCTTTTGAAACTTCTTCCCTCAACATGCGGAATCCTCTACTGAGGGCTCAGCAAAGGCTCTTCTTTGGAATTTGATACCAGGGTTTTTCCGTGTTCGGGCTGGCCGCAGTCAGATTGTGAGCAGCACCCCGGGGCTGTCACGAGGCGGATTCTCCGCGTTGCGCAATGCGTGTATCAGCCTGCCTCCATCGGGACAGGAGCAGGATGGGACTGCTGCTAAGTGTTCCTACAGAAACCACTTGTTACTGAGGCATACTCCGAGAAATTAACCTCAACTCAAGAATCGTGTAGTGCCTAATCTCAGACCTGCTTCCGAAGTAAAGGAATTGCGGAAAAGTTGGTTTGTAACTCATCTGTCATCACTGAATTCTTCTGCTGATGATCTGATTGTAAAGATAAGCCTTATACTGATTGTCTGTCTCAAACACATGTGAGATATATGAACATCTCGCTTCTGCAACTTCAAAACAGATGCTCTTTAAAATACTTGTCAAGTCTTTGGGTTAGAGCTGTTACCCAAAAGTAAAACTGAACTTCAAGGGAGCTTTAAGGGCGTCTCTCATAAACGTTTGCCAATAGCTGTTCACACGGGTGAAGACAGATGTGTATTGATAAGGCTGAGACCAAACCTCAGAGGTGGAGACGTATTTTGAGAAAGATGTTTCCCATACAGATGGTGTTGAGCTTTCTGTAGTATGAGAACTTCTTTAATATCAACAATCTGTTCAATGGTGTTTAGTCAGGCTTTCAGAGAACCTCAGCTTTGAACAGATACTAAACTGCAGGGTTTTTTTGTCTGAAATTTTTCATCAGTTCGTAAGTGTGTGAAAAAAGAAATGGTGGTAACTGCTTTGCAGTTTCCAGGTTTACCTCAGAAAGACCTTAGTGATTTCAGTGTGCTGGATTGCCAAGGTGCTCTAACTTGGTTTCGCTGCAGTGACTTATTTTGGGAGGGTCCTAAGACAAGTTCAAGTGATCCATACAAGCACAATCAGCTTTTCAGGGGGATTATGTCCATGCTTGCTGCCTTTACTGACATTGTTTTAAAATAAATTTATCTGTTAATTCTAACTAAACTAGTTTGCTAGTAATTTTTCATGTAAAACCTCTTACTAATTTGAAATTTGTGAGATTTCCTTTTTTTTTTTTTGTTGCACTAAATTAACCTCTGTGACAGAAAAAAAATAGCTCTTGAAGCTGATTTTTTATAGTTCCTAGGGTTTGGTGTTAAAAGTTAACTTGCTTTCCCCTTAAATTCTAAAGTCTTTATAAATAAAGTTATCTATGAATGTAATTCTGTCTCTTTGGGTTCCTTGTTTTTTTCCCTTTCTTTCCCTAAGCTCTCCCTAACCTATGTACAGTGATTAGCAGTATTAACAGGTAGTTGATTTTACTTGTGCATTAAGCAAATGCAATTTACTAGTAGGGATTGAGTGCTCAGGGAAGCTTGGAGAATAAAGTCATTCAGTCTTTGAAAGGGAACAAACACAAACTGTTAATGCTGTGCAATAGAAGAATCTTATAATATATTGATTTCCATTTTGACCTTATTGATCGAGTATAATTTCGTTTTCTGCATACCACTGTGAGAGAGTTAAATTACTACTTGTTATTGACATCCTTGTTTTTACTCAGCTGCTCTATTAAATGAATTGAGGCAAAATAAAACGCATCATTTACTGACACTAAATCTAAATGGAAAAAGCCTGTAAAGAGAATGTGTAGAACTCGAGGTATGATGTGAGATTAACCTTCCCGTGGTTCATGTCACATACACAGAGTTTGATACCTGTATTTCAGTTAACTTAATGTTATTGCGGTCTTATTTAAAATAAAGGCCCGTGTTTACCTTAGCATTGTCCAAATCTGCATTAAATTGTCATTCTAGATGGAAGGCTTTGATGCCAAGCAAGTGCAAGCGTACTCTAGATGGTATTTATTTAACATTAGAGAGTTTTATGAACTAAGACTATTTAATTGTGTAGGTAAAGGAATGCAATTCAGAATTACTTGAGTGGGGGGATTGGAGTGTAATTGCAAGCCTTACTTGTCTGCTTTGTGCTGATTTGAAACACTAAACAGCAGAAACTATCACTGATTAAGACAAGGCTTGCAGTTGCTCTCAGCATCTATAAGATCAGGACAATGCTAGCATTGCTTGAAGTCAAATGTCTTCTTTTTTTACTGATAATCTTAGTTTAAAACTGTCAGTAGTTGGTCCATACCATTTTTCAAGTAGTAAGCATGTCATTATAGCAGCTCCTGCCTCCCCTTCTCGGCTGGTGAATTCTCCAGGCTGCTGAGTTCAGCAGAGGCAGCTGGGACAGTGAGGAGGAGCAAGAGAATCTCCTGCTGCTGCTGCTAGAAAAGGACATCTAGATCTATAGTTTTCATGTCTATTATAGTGGGACTATTTCCTGTCACATTTAGCCAGTCCCTCCCCAGTAATTACCGTTGCAGTTTGGAGTAACTGCCAGTGGCCTGGAAGAACTCTTATTTTCATAGGACTTGAGTTCAGACAGTTCCATCCAGTAGCATTCATCTAAAAAACAAATACAGTGACTCCACTGCTGTAAATGTGGCTCCAAGCTAAAGATCTCCCTTTGATTCTTTTCCTTATTCCACACAAATTTATAGTTGCATCTTTTTGTTACAAAGGCCAAATTCAACCCTCAGGGAAGGGTGTTCTGTGGTGTCTCCCAGTAGTACAAGTGAGCTGTAAGTTGCCTTGATACAACAGTACTTTCCACTGAAAGATGAAAATTGAACCTGGACCTATTGCTTTTGTTATGCAGTTAGTGGAGAGGAAGGAAAAAAAAACCCTAACTAACCTCAAGAAGAAGAAAGATGTGTCTGTTGTGAGTTGGTTGGAAACAGTTGATAGCAACAGTCACAACAGATTGGTCTTTGTGTGGATTATTTAGACACCAGTGCTGTAATGGGTTAGAAGCCACTAATCTGTGTTTGTCAGAGAGACCACTCTATTGTGTTGATCTCAAGTTGTTCCTTGGAAGAAGAAAGGAAAAAGCTGTCCTAGAATTTACAGCCAGGACTAGCCCTGTCTCTGTGGCTTCCTGAGCTGTCCTTAATCTCTCCTTAGGATGCTCCTTTTGTTTGCCTTGGTTTCAGTACTGGTTTGTTGTATTGGAGGAGCCATCTTCAGCTGTCCAGCATGGTGAGTTCAAATCATCAGCTCTGTATTTTATGCATAAAGTTTTTCTGGAAGGCTTTTTTCCTCCTCTTTCCATGTGTTGATATTAGTACACAGTGAATGGTGGACAATGTGCAGCAGTAAAGATAGTCAGACATAAACAAAACAAGAGAAATATAACAGGTCTCATGCTTTATGCATGTCACTTTTGTTTATGTTCATACCACCCAGAAAAAGGAAAACAGCTGCTCCTCAACGGAAAGACAACAGCAGAAAAACTCCATAAATAAGAGACTTTTTCTGTAGAGTGCTAGCAGAATTTTTCATGTAATATATTTGATAAAGTACCATTCTGACTCTTTGTACTTCATTTTGGCAGCTCTGTTCAAAATTTGAGATATTTAATAAAACCATAGAATAATATTAATATATTAATTTCACATCTCTAACTTGTTTGTGTAGCAAGAGTACCTTGCTGTGGGGCAGTGAAATAGGCAGAGCACACTAGAGCAAAATGAAAGGATAGGTTGTCTTCTGCAAAAACAAACCAAACAAACAAAAAACCCCAAACCAAGAAAACAGCAAACCTGATCGTTTCATGGCCTTGAGTTACCTTTGTGCATAAACAATTTTTTCCTCTCCCTGTTCCTCTTGCCCTTCCTCCCACCTTTTCCACTTTTCTTGTGTATGATAATTTCTGGTATTTTTATCATCTGGTTTATTCTAACTGTTCTCATTGAAGCCATCAAATTGTGGACAAAAATGTAATTGCAGACCTGCACTGGGAGGAAATATAGGCTAATAACCACTGTGGATCTGTGCTCTAAGTGTGTGCTGAAGGAAGCACAGAGTGCTGGGCCCATGGCATTCAGACAGCTGCCAGTTGTGTTAACTGAAGTTTAATTGTGGTGTAAGATGGGGAACCACTGACCTTTAGAAGAATTTGACTTAATGAGACCCTCATACCTGATGTCTGTTTTCAGCCATTTTTAGCTGACCTAAAATTACTGTTTAGCAATGTTGGACTTTATGGAGCCACTTTTCTCACCTTTGCTTGTGAATGATGGCACAGAATAAATAAGGATTGGTGCTAAGTTTGCATGTGACATTTCGCAACGTTGAGGGAAAAAAGATTCTATTTTGGTATGTTCAGTAGAAGTATGTATTTTTCACTTGGTTTTGGGCTTTGTCTGCTTCCTAAGAGTTTTGGAGAAGAGTCAATGTAGTTTATGGCTGAAGTAGGTGAAACTAAGAATTGGGAACAGCTTTGAGGGGTGTTACATGGCTATGTTCATTCACAAAGACTATCGTGCCACAGAAAAATCCTTCCCCCTGTTCTTTGCAGCCAGAATATTTGTCTGAAATGCAGCCATAAGTATAGCTTTGAAATTAACAGATTGAAGTTTGATCAGCTGGGATAGAGACTTTCTTCTTCCATAGAATTTTTATGGGTTTGGGCTCATTGAGCACCTATTCATAAAATAGTTGCTGCAGTATCACAAGATGTCTTCCAGTGCCTCCTTTTTGTTTTTTTCTTCCTTTAAAAAACTAAGCAAATATTACCCTATATGGGAGAAATATAAGGAAAATCATCTTCAGGTCTGTTAGACTTGAGAAACAGAACACTTTTCAAGCTCTCTCACCAACAATACAGAAAAAGAGCTGCATGCAGCAGTGTCAAAATGTAAATGGGATTCAATTTGCCTGCCCTTTTCATTGTCCTTAAACCAATGATACCAATTTCAGTTACGCTTACACTTCCTTGTTTGAAGATGGCACAGGTCTACCTTAAGTGTCAATTTGTGGTAGAAAATTTAATTTTTATAGGCTATGAAATGTGAGCTGCGTGGTAGGACAGTAAATGTAACGTAATATATAATAGGCTATTTAATTTGTTTTAACCATCTTAAAGTCTATTTAAGTCCTCCTGAGACATCCTGGAGCAGATCTAAAGGAGATCTCCATCAAGCTCTCAGCAATTTAAACTTACACTTCCTATCTGTTACAGTTTTCAATTGATAATAGTATCCACTTCAATGTCATGGCATGTATAGACTTGGAGGTGGTTTTTTTTAGTGGGACAGGTAGTAAGTTCTGTTAAATATGGAAGACTTCAAACACTTCTCACTGCTGCGTGGTTTTACAGGTCTAATAAGGAAATACATCTAGTGCTCAGGCTCATGGAAGTTGATTAAAACATTATTTCAAGGGTGAAGTAGGGTAGCCCCTTTCAGCACCCTCTGTTCCTTTTCTGGAGGAGCCACCATTCACTTTAGAGCCTGGGATAGGGAGGGAAGGCTGGGCTCACAGGCCTGGGCTGTGGGAGCGCACAATCGCAGCCGGACTCACAGTGCTCGATTTTGTAACTGCTCATGAGAAGTTGTCTCTCTGGTACCACAATCTGGAAACCATCACTCCATGGTAAACAGCAGAAATTTGTTAGTCCTGAGCTGCAGCCTCAGAGCAGAGAGGATCCATCACCTCCTGTTAGAGCTCTTGGGTAGCAGAGTGTTAAAGGTTTGTGTGAGAATAGCAAGACCATCATTACTGCCTGCAATACAAAGGAATATTAACAAACTTCCCTTCTTCTAACAAAATGCTGGCTGTACATAGAAATTTCCCTATTGCCCTTTGGGAGGGAACAAGTATAGCCAGTCCCTCTCCTCCTTCACTGTTTCAAGCAGAGCCTGACTTGCAGCACTTCCTTATCATGATTTTCTGTTCTTTTTTATTATGATTTTCTGTTCTTTTTCTTTCCATTTCTATCCCTTAAGTCTAGAAGTTCTTGCTTTTCCTCCTACTACTTTAAATTATTGGGTTGACAGCAACCCAAAACCTAATATTATTTTTTACCCAGGTGCAAAATGGGAAGTCTAAACAAAGTAGACCCTTGAGGAACATCACCACTAGTAATATTTTCTCCATCCCAGTAATTTACCATGAGGTGTGATCCTCATGTGTTACCATTAACCAAGAAATTTCATCAAAGCAAGATAAACCAGTATGACATATTTTACATTTGAGAAGATCTAGGCTGTATTTCCATTCTGCTTTCTATTTATGTTCCAGTCACTGGTTACTCTTGAGTGCTTTCCCCTTAGAACAGTTGTTCTAAGGAGATGCTGAGAAGCACTGAGCTCACATTAGCAGGGCTTTTTTAACACAGGTACTGCATTTCTTCTCCAGCCCTAGGCTGCTATCACAGAAAATGTCCTATTCATTGAGAATCCTTGTGCCCAAATGTGCAATTTTGATATATAACCCTTTTTATTTTTTTTTCAGTATTCTGGGATGGAAATTTTTTTAAGCAGCCTCATTTCATTTTAGTAATGGATGCGGTAATTTGCAGTGCTTTGTCCTTGTTCCCATGAGGTATTCTGTCTCTGTCCTCATACACAGCATGATTCTTACAGGAAAAAATGATGCAAAAAGCTAATTTAATATTTGGTTGGTCCTCCTAATTTCTACTCCTTGTTGACATCAGTTCTTCATTTCTTGCTCTTAATTTCTTGTTGAGAAATGATTTGCTTGTCTGTGAGTTCCCGTTTTGCTGGCCTCCTGGCAGTTTGCATTTAACCTCTGCAGCCTGACCTCGAAGTGCCAGCTCTCTTTGCTGATCAGTCCCTTTTTCCATTCCTTGTAGGTTCTCTGCTTTCCCTTAATATCCCGCTTTGAGGTGCATTCTCATGCAGGTAGGTCTGTAGCCCTTTCCTGTCCCTCTTTTTAACTTTACTAGGATATAACAACTCAGATTTAAAGTAAACCCTTCCTTCCCATACACTCAAATCCAACTGTGTATGTGTTTCATATATCTTTGGATGAAATTTTGGTTTATGGCCCATCAGGGAAAGGTGGGATTACTCTTGAAATGTAAAGAAAAACTGTTGGTTATTTTTGGGTCATGCAGCTGGTGAGGCCTGTACCCCCAGAAAGATTAAGGAAGTTTGAATTGCCTTTGGCAATTACTCTATGTTGTATAGGCTGCTTATTTCCAGATGTGTTTTTTTTTTGTTTGTTTCCTTCATGTAAACCCATGGGAATTAATTTTAAAAACTGGCATTTAAACCATCTGAATCAGAAATAGATTTTTTTTTTTTCTTGATGCTAGTTATGTTTGTACAAACACAGTCCATCTTGTTAGAAGGTCAATAATTATGGACATTCCCTGAAATCCTTTCCAGGTTTCACTTTTTTTAAGAGAAATATTAAAGGTATGCTGATATTTCATTTTTTCATTGTGTTGGGGGACACATCTATTTGGCACCTTTTTGTTGAAAACCCCAACACACGAGAGGACAGTTCACTTTTCCGTTTTTCAAAATAGTTGGGAGAACTCTTAAAACAGATGCAAAGGCTGGTTTTCAAGGCTGAGCGGTCCCTTCTGAATCTGCATGATATCAGGGAGAAAAGGATAAAATTAATTCCCCGAGGCTGGCAGCTTTGGAACACAGCCTGCGTGGGTCTGTGTGGATCTGTGGCACTGCACGGCCCCTGAGAGGCTGCGGGAGGGCGCTGGGTGCGGAGCCTGCGCTGAATTTCCGTGGGGTCAGGGAGTGTTGGATTCCAGTCTGTCAGCCCCTCGTGCGTGCTCTGCGAGCACGTTGGCACCATATGGGATTGCCCGGCTCCATGTGCCGGCAGCACTCCCTGCAGATGGACACGATGAAACGCCCGAGTCCACGGACCAGCACGGGAGCGGCACGTTTGGGCTCTCTCTGTCTCCACAAATCTGTGTCCTCCTGAGCTGGGGGGTAGCAGAGCTACCGAGGAGTTTGGTTTTTTTCTGGCTCCTGGTATCAGAATGGGGCTCGGCGCTCTGCCGCATTGATTTTGATAGTGTTAATCCTAGCGCTGATATAAATTTTAAATTACATTTTTATGAATTTCATTTAAATGTAATTGGAACTCTTCAATGTGGTCTAATGGTGATGTATAATGCTTGTCTCTTTCTTACCCTTGGGGGTGCTGGGGGAATCTCTGAAAGTCCCTTTGTTAGCTCTTTTTGTTTGGGAATAGCCATTTTCTTTTCTGGATCTGCTGTAAATTTCCAGAGTTCGCCTCTGGTATATCCTAGTGCTTGATGAGCTGACAGCAAGAGGGAGATTTGCAAGTCTTCCACTGTGTTTGTTAGCCAAGGCTTCCTGCAGTATTTATGCTTCGAGACTTTAAAAGCAAGGATAATAGTATTTAGTAACTAAAAGCTTGAAAAACTTATTAATGGACTGTTTATATTTGTGTTATTCCTCTTAATTGTTTCCCTTCACTTTAATGAGATGAAAACCAATTTAGTGTCATTAGTAAGTGTCTGAGCATGTTCTTCAAACTGAGCTTTAAGCACTATGGTGGGGAGTCTGGGGGTTAGATCTTTAATATGAAGGGTTATATCCTTAATATGATGGCACTTCGTTGTTTGGCTTAGTCTTAAACCTGATGGTGGGTCGGTGGGTGTTTGTGCAACATGTGGCACTAGATGTTTAAAGTAGATGTTTACATCTGGTATGCATTGGGAGATTAAGGTAGAGAGGATGAAGTTTTGGGTATGTGTTTTTTGGATGAAGGATAAAGTGAGAATACTTTTATTTCCTCTTAGATTTGAAACATATCATTCTAGCAATGCCTTTGAAACTCTGCCAGCTTTGCCAACCGTAACATTTATGGGATTTTGGACCTAAACTGAACTAGAGAACTGTTTTTAGTGGCAGAGAAAAAGGTTAGTGCATGAAAATAGCTGGGCCTATTATTGACTGCATGTGGTCAGTGGTTTGGCTGAATGTAGGTGGCTCTTTTCCTGTCACTGTTTTCAAGCATATGGCTTTGTGATGAATATAAAACTCTTTTGAAATGAGACCTGCTGCAGTTCTTTTTGCACAGTAGTCTTGTGCTATTTAGTAGTGATTATTTTTCTTTTGTCATTTATTTTCAATCTTGTAGTAAAAAAAACCCAACCTTTTCAAGTAAAGCTTATTCCTGTTGACATCAAAGCTAAGAGGTTTGAAGAATGTGATCATCTGTGTATAGCAGCTGCTTCTGTCAGTAATATTTCTAAAGGGATGCATAAACTGTGATGTTGAGTCTTTATTGTAGTTGATGTGGGGATTGTTTGCAGTGGGCAGAAACTCCCTCTAAACGTGCACATGCATTTTGTTTAATGATTACTTGTGTGAAAATCTCTAATACTGAATTACAACTTCCCTTTCTCTGCTTTTCATGTTTCCAGTCTTGAAAGTAACATTTATAGCAGTTTCTCCCAAGGTGAACTTCTTTTTCCCATTGTCTAGAAGACAGCTTGGGTTAACCCAGTGTTTTGTTTCCTTCTTTGTGTATACAAGGTGCAACCTCAGAGCTCAGGGAACAGTGAATTTTCTAGCTCCTGCTGCAGAGAGCTTAAGGGCACAACAGGTTCTGTTTAACTTAAACTTAAACAGTGTTACCCTATTTATATCTTCGTAAAAAATCTGGGCAATAGAGCTGTAAATTGTACAGATTGTGGATTGTGTAGATTGTCTGGTGTTTTCAGTGTAGAAAATTCTAGTGAATCTTGTTTTAGCAGCTCTCAGATGCAAGAGCTGGTTTCATTCAGCTGAGAGCAAAGTACATTTGGGTTTTCAAGATGCGGAGAACTGGCGCAAGTTTTAGGGGCACAGAGCACTTCATGAGTTGGTTCCATTGCTGTGAAGTATTTAAAAACAAAGCAAAACTGTTCCCTGTGTTTGGGGGAAATGTTATGGTTTCCTCCTGTTTGAGGGAAATAATATATAGAATTATCCAGTTTTTAGAGTAACTATTGAAGAATAACTAAATAAACTATGAGGTAATCTGCAGAGCTGCTTAACATATTTTGCATGTATCTGTCAGTCAGTCCTACATCCTGTTTCACAGGGCAGACACAAGGAAAAACACTGCTGCACAATTGAGGCTGCTTGTATGATCATGTCTTACACACTTTTAAGAATTTAGTTTGTTATCTACCTTAAAAAATTATTCAGTACTATTTGAAACGCAAAATCTACTTTTAAATTCTTGAAAGAAAAAATAAAACTCTAGATGCTGTAATTATTGCAACTGTAGATTAGAAGTTAGTGAAATACCTTCCTACAATATAACATAATAATATCACAGGTCATTAAGAAATTTCTAATTTAAACTAGCCCTTCTGAGCTGTACCATGAAGACAGAGCTGTTTTTCCCAAGCCTGCTGGGTGAAAGACTGTCACTAAGCAAGAAGTGCAATGCATGTGTTCGTGACTCTTGTTGCAAGAGAATCTTAAGTAACCACTCATTGCATCCTCAATATAAAAAAAAAAAAAAATCATTTGACTTTTCCTGAGTTTGGGGCTGTGCAAAACACCCTCAATATCAGCAAGCTTTGTAATGTGTTTTTGTTTGCATTTGTTTTGGGGTTTTTTTTCCCCTCATTCTGATTTAGGACTAGGAAAATGCTTGATATTTTGACAGTAGTAATTGTCAAAGTTCAGGAACGCTCTACAAAAGATCTCATACTTGAACATACTGATGAAGGTTCTTAACTGATACTGATTATCTCCATCATCTTTGTATTCCAAATCTTTCTGATACATGAAGATGATGGAGATTATCAGTATCAGTTCTCAACATGGATTGATAGAAAAGTATCTTACAGAAAAGCAGCACTGCTGATGAACTTTGATTTTAATTTATGTGAGGGGTTTTTTTTTGTGGTGGTTTTCATGAAAGTAATTAAAATTCTCCTTGCCTGTTGTGCAGAGGTAGGAGACCTGCGGGAGCTGCAGACCCTGGACATCTCCACAAACCGCCTGATGACGTTACCCGAGAGGCTGCACATGTGCCTTTCTCTGCAGTACCTGACTGCAGACAGGAACCACCTGTGGTCTGTGCCCCGCCACCTGTGCCAGCTGCCCAGCCTCAACGAGCTCTCCATGGCTGGCAACCGCCTGGCATTCCTGCCCCTCGGTGAGTTCCCACCTGGGGGGGTCAGACACAGCAAAACAAGCTGCCCGCCCCCAGAAATTTAAAACAAAGCAACAAGGGAGTTTCTTTGGTGGTCCCCGCCGACTCTGTTTATGGAGCTGTCACAGGGATCATATTGTTGGAAAATATGTTAATAAAAAAGATGCAGGTTAAGGTTTCATGGTTTTTTTTAAAGCAATAAGGCAGCTATCAAATTTGCTTTATTTTTAGCTAACCGAGGGGAAAAAGTTTAAATTATGTGCTTAAATATAGTACTGTGTAATCTGAGTTCCACCACTTTGGGTAATGATCTGTTTCTGTTTGCTGGATCTGATGATTTAACTAAGATTCTTCAACTAGGGTTTAAAACTTGTTGTGGAGTTCCAGTAATTCCATATAAATTACTTTTTAGCCTTAGGAGTGTCAGTACCACATAATTCAGTGCAGGTTTAGTTTGTGCTGTGTGATGAAAGGCATTTTGATGGAGGCATCCATCAAAATTTCCACAGTAGTAGCCCAGGGAGGAGCTGATGTGCCTTTTGCTCAACCCTTTGGAAGTTTGGTAGAGTGGAAGCAGGTCAGGAGTAGGAGGTGCAGTCAGTGTGTGGGGGTTTGTTGGGGGCAGTCACTGTGTGTTCCCTTTGGGAAAAGCAAATCCTCTTCTCTGAACTTGTCACTTTTCAGCCCTGCCACGGGGTAATCTCAGCTGAGATACAGACACATGCAGAGCTGCCCTGCCATCTGAATAGCCATTAATAGTTTTTTTAGAATACAGAGTTTGGTGTTAATTAGGTGCAGATTAAGTTATGATAATCACATTGGAAAGAAGCTGGAAATTGAGATGGCTAAAAATGAGATCATAATTTCTAAATTATAATTACATTGTATAGGTTTAATTTAATCTTTTCAGTTCTAGCAGTTCAGTTTTTGAAGAACTTACTGATCTTTCTGTATTTTTTATCACCTTAGTTTACATTACTGGAAAGTAAGAGCAAATAATGTCTCCAGACAAAGTGTTGCCATTACGTCCCAGCATATGTCATTATATAAATGAGAAAACGAGTTCCAGGATGCATCATCCAGATTCCACAGTACTAAAACAAGCAAATTGCCTCTCCTTATTTTGGCAAATATTTTTATCTCCCATGAGAGAGGAAGTCAAACAATTTTAATTTTGCAAAAATTCAATAAGATGAGATGTGAAATTTTAAAGGATAAAAGTTTTTGCTACTTTTGCACTAGTAGCTTATCTGTGAGTGAGCCATGACCTGGATGAGCCATAGATCTGCCAAAGTGTTTTAAGTTCAAAAGGAGGAAATAAATCTCTAATATAATGACACACCTTCTTTTTTCTTTATTTTTAGACTCAAATTCAAAACATTCAAAAGGAACTTTTAAAATAATGGGAAACTTCAAAGACTGTCAATTGACCCTGTTCAGTAGTTCTTAATAGTGACTCACTGGTGAACATTTGGAGATAATTTGCTATCTGTGGATATGAAACTGAATCATAAATCCTAGAGTTCAGAGGAAAAGCAGCACAGTATAAATGTAAATGTTTAATCCTTCCTCTGAAAAATCAGAAGGCTTCAGAGTGGTCAAGATGTGATGAAATAAAGTAGAAGAGAGAGTGCATTGAAAAGCAAAAAGATTAAATCTATCTTCTGTTGCTTGGGAAAATATTTTTCTTGGAGTATTGCTGAAGTTAAGGCATAATTGTAGCATTACTTCTACTTGCTGCACATGTTGGCTGGTGAGGCTTTTGTGCGTATTCTTACATCCAACTTCACTTTACCAGTTAATGACTGAGTAAAGATGCTAAATAATGGTGAAAAATACTGCAGAAATACTTTCAAGTGATAGTCAAGCAAATATCGTCAAAACAATTTTTTGCAGTTAGGGAGCTGTGTTGAAAAGCAGAGAATTTTATTCATCTCCTGACAGAATGGTTGAGGTTTTGTTTTTTTTTTTATTAGATGTGTCCATGTTAAAAGAAATGTGTTTTAAACAAATTGGTTAATGCTTTTTAAAGCATTATTTACTTCATTTATTTCACATGGTGGGTAGCATCTACTGTGTCAACCAGGAATCCATTCTGCCTTGTCCAAGTTTGTCCCTTCTTGCTGCCAGCAGAGCCTTTTTAAGTGTAGTGGAAATCGGCATTTTCCTGTTCCTGGACTGATGGGTGCAAGGTTTATTCCAGCAGCAACACAGCCCTGCTGGACAGGGATCAGGAGGTTCTTTGCTCTGTAAATTTTTTTAAGTTTGCAGGGACGTGTGTCTTAGGAAAAACAGTGTAACACTGTTAATCAGTTTTAAAATACAGTAAAAATACCTGATCCCACTCCCTGACTTTCAGAACTGGTCCATAAACAAGCAGATGGGTAAACAATAGTGCATTAGTGATTTGTTCTGCAGAATACACCTAAGTCTTGGATATGTCAGTGTTTTATAAAAATAATTTTTCAGCTGTGAGTATTTCAGTTTATACTGACAGAAATGAGACACCGTGGATCTCAGCTTTTGGGCCTTCCTAATAAACTAATTTTTAAAAATAACTCAAAAAAAAATATTAAATGTAATTAAATTAAATGTATAAGTTGAACTGAAAGCTGCATCCTGAACAGTTGTATTATTGTCATGGTAACTTCAGGCTCCCTAAGTAAATGGTCTTAGAAATCTGCTGATCATTGTATATCAATCTCCTTACAACATAAATTATCTTTTGACAGAAAANTATATCACTTTATTTGGGGGTTTATGTGCACTTTTGCTTTAGAAAATGGGTCTAGTAATTATCAGTGCACAGTAAACAAAGGTCTTATTCTACCTCAGTATATGCTGCTTTTGTGTCCTTGCCCTCACAGTATGGTTAAAAGAGCATCCGAGCAGCCACACAAGAGCTTTTGTTCCATCTTCAGCCATGTGGAATGCATATGCCAGGGCCCTGAGGTTAAAAAAAAAAGGAAAAAAAAAAAAAGGG
>WAAG01019876.1:0-13055 GCA_013390105.1 Tichodroma muraria
CCTAGTTTTTGTGTTTATTACTAACCTTGCAGGTTCATCTGATGTCCAGTGGCTCAATCTCTCTCCTTCGTTTTTCTCTTCTTTTCAACAACAAAACACAAAACCAAAATAATATAAACATGCCTGAACTAAAAGTCTGAATTTCAGAGATTGCTCACACAGATTCAGGAGATGAAAACTGATTTTATGTAGAGGTGAAACACTAAAGCAAGTAAAATTCATCTGAAGGCTGAATTGCCTATTGATGATCACCTGCCACCCAACTAGTTCTGGTAATTTCCAATACAAACTCAGAAATTTAGGTTTCTTTCCTCCAGGTGTGCAGTCTTGCTACCATCTAGTGGCTAAAATAAAACTTTGCACTAATTTCGTTCTGTGCAGGGATTCAGACACTACAACCATCTATATCTGCCCTAAAAATTTGTTTGGAGATCTTATATTCATCAGCAAAAACATGACAGGTGAGAAAATTTTAAACTGATGCCAAGAATTAAGCCCAAAACAGAGTCTTCTGTGTTTTTTCTAGATGAGTGGGAAGGTATGAGTTCTTTACAACACAGACACATTGCATAATGTTATTGGAAATCTAGACCTCTACTGATTTCAAAGGATAAGTCTGGGAAGCATTTGATGTTGGATCTTTCTGACAATCAAGTACCAGCCTAGCAGATATCACTTGGTCTTGAAAGACACACATGGTGAATTATTCTGATGTGGATAATGAGAACTGGTATCTAATGGCAAAAATTTTGTTGAACTGGATGTGGGACCTAAAGGCAAATATCGCCTAGAGATCATTTTCTGCATCCTAAGTTTAGCAGCAGGATGTAATCAGTGGAAGAAAATTAAAGAGATCTGTTCAGGACATGAACTGGACAGCAACAAAATGTAACATATAAACTGTTTAATCTGTTTAAACTTTTCAGTCTTCCCATTTGTGCATGGTCAAGCACACTGTCCCTTGCATGGACAAAAAGATGTATTTTTTATTCCATGCTGGGGAGCAGCTTTTCTGGTGGATTTTTACATATACTGACACTGCCATCTAGTGACAGACGTATGAATAAATAACTAAAGTTGAATTCAGGAACGCTGAGTGGTTTGGAGCTTCTGGTAAGGAAGAAACTCCAGTTATTACTGAATCTTTCCATTTGGTCTTCTGAATTAATCTTTCCACATTTATAACTGAACATAGGGAGTGCTTATATATATTGGAAATAGTATTATTTTTGAGAAGGAACTGCAGTGTGGAAAACTTTATTCACTCAGGTTTTCTAGGCAAGGCAAAGTAGTGTTTTTGTGGTATCTCAAGGCCATGCTCATAATCAGAACCCCACTGGAGCTTTCCTTAGTGAAGGATTAGCAATGATTTTAAGCAAGTTCTCCAAGCAAGCCAGAGGGATGTTTGGCAATGCCAAAGTTATTTCTAGTTTTTCCAGCAGAGAAATCAAGGCATATAATATTTTACAGAAATTCTCTGACTCAGCCCAACAAGGGGAACAATACTAGCAATTTCCACAACCTTGTCTTCACCATAATCTCACACAGTACTCTACAGCTAGTTTCAAAAGTGATTTCTTATGTTAGTAAAGGCATTTGAGGGTAGATCCTAAATGTTCAATGTGATCTAGATGCCAAAATATTTATTGAAAACTTTATACTGTCTTTTGGGATCCGTCACAATTATGACTGTTAGTGTTTATTTCTGTATGTGTTCCAGACCTTGGAGACTTTGCTTCTTGCCGTAACGTTAGGGAAAAGTCTACCTAAAGGTAAGGTAAGCTGAAGTAAATATTGTAAATAAAAGAAATGGTGCATTAAGAAATTCCACAGGAATGGATGAAGGAGAACCAACTCCTAGCCAATTAATAAAAAGAATGAGTAATGCCCCAGAAAAGTATGGGAATTAAAGTACTTTTCTTCCCCAGTTTTAAAAGTTTCACATTATGTGAGTGCTGCTTTCATCTCAGAGTGACTGAATGGGCTAGAAATAATGACTAAAATGGAAACATGCAAATAAGATCAATCACATCTGTAACTCTTGGCAGGCCAAGATGCACAACCTGCACACATTCAGTCTCCCTATTGCCTCTTCTGCTGCTGAGCCAGTACCTGAGGCAATGTCCAGTGTATGAAATCATAAAACTAGAGACATTGTGGGGCTGCATTGTGCCAGGGAATGTATCACATAGCACATTTCAGAGAATAATGGTTCTGAATTAGAAAGTCCACACCAAAGCTGCAGGCTCATGGCTCCTCCTGCCAACCCTAACAGGTATCACATGCTTCTGTTAACTGAGGACAACCAGTCTTTAGCCAGACCAGGAACAGAAACATCAGCTTCATGTAGAAGCTGATAAAGTCACAGGACTCTCTAAAACATGGAGAGTTTCAGATCTACTAATGTTTGAAGTGTGCATTATTGCACCCTTTGAGCAACCTGGTCTAGTGAGCGGTGTCTTTGCCCGTGGCAGGGAGATTGGAACTAGATCACTTTAACACAAATTATTCTATGAACCCAAAACATGGTCACTTTATTTTTACAAAGAGATAGATAGATAGATAGATAGATAGTTAGATAGATAGATAGATAGATGTAGATACAGATTTATCTATATATGAGAAATTTATCATTTCTGATATACATTTGTGTCAACGTATACATATTCTTTTTTCTTTCCTCTATCAAAACCCCCTATTTTTAGGAGTTTATACCTCAGCTTGTAAAAACTGAATTACTTTACCTCATGCCTGTAATTTCACTGAGTCTTCATTTATCCCAGTTTGCAATTTCCTATGTTTAATTTGGACTTCCATGATAATTATTTTTTGTGCTCAGGTTGTAGGAGTTTGGAAGGCCTATTTCAGCTCTGAAACTGATACAGTTTGGATCTGGCTGTGCAGTGAGTTCCAGGTATGATTTCCATGTTCAAATACAAAACCCTTCCTAAAACACCCTGTAGCCCAACCCATCCTTTTAGCACATTGGTCTGGTCTCTGTGCTTACTGCAGCAAGTACTGCACTACCAAAGTCCTGAACTGTTAGTACAAGCCTGAATTGTAGAATTAAGCCTTGAACTCAACTCTTAGCACAGATCTGATGGCAGGAACCTCACCCACCATATGAATTTGCAGACAAGACTCTTTCCTAAGTGGTAAAGGTGTCTGCGTCTTTCACTGACAGCTTGTCTCTTACATTGCCAGAGATTTGTTTTAGACTCTTGCCTAAATTATCAGGATTGAGAGGAAAACAAAACAGGTTTCCTTCCTCCAAATGATATGACAGGAATGTCACTAGAGTAATATGATGATTATAGCTTAAACAGAACTCAAGTTTCCTAGTTCTTGCTAATAATTTTCACAGATATAAAATATCTACAGATCTCCGATTGACCCTTCACATTTTGTCGAGTAAGGATTGTAAAATGCATAGATTTACCATCCCTAACCATATAGTCATAGATTAGGGCAAAATTCTTAAGCACCTATTTGTCTTTACTGTACTTAACCTCAAGCATTTCTAAGGAGCATTTCTAAGGAGCATTTCTAAGGAGCAATGGTGTTTTTCTGTTGTCAAGAGCATAAAGCATGAAGATTATGGGGAAAATGTGAAAGGTGTTTAGGCATAAAACTGGAACCAAAATTGATGAGGTCTGATCTGTTAAATATTTTTTATGCATGTCCAGTCAGTTGAAAAAAAAGCATCAAGTCTATCTAGAAAGATTATTTCTCCTCATAATTTTCCTCTTAAAATTCATGAAGTTCCAGGATCATTTATAGTAGGCAAATATTTAGTTTTCTTTATTTTGTAATTACTATGATAATCATTCTTTCAGAGAAACAGCTGATTGAATCAAGCTGGCAAAAGCAACAGGACTAAACTCTCACAGTTTCAAGTTAATATTTATTCAAGGAGGACACAATGCTCTTTAGCAAAGAGTTCTCCTGCCATAATATATTTGCCTGTCATGCATCTCTGCAATTTAAAATGAGATTATACGAAGAGACAGCAGTGTAAAAGGGAAGGTACTAGACCCTTTGTTTATCTTTGATAAGCAGGTAAGATAGAGATGAAAGAAGATTAACAGGTGGGAGAGAGATGAAGGAAGAATTTAGATTGAGACAAAATTACATATAATATTTGGCTTCTAGGTATTGATTCAAAGGGATTTTAATCATGAAAGGTTTTACATTATATAAAGACAGGTAGATTAAAAGCAAGCAAATAAAGAATGTCTCATGCTGAAATAAAAAGTTGTGTGTGATAATGACATTAAAATAATTTGCACCAAAAAACAGGACCTTGAAAGCTGGTGGTATCTTTTCACAGTGATGCATCTGGAATCCTAAAAGCCTTAATTAATTCATGGAGATTATCTGTTTAGGTAATGGAGATCAACAAATCTCTGGACAGATGAGCAAAATTTAGAAGAATTAGTAGAGTAAACAACTGGAACAACAGTCTGGAAAAATTTCAAACTGCGTAATCGGAGAAGCTTAGTGTAGTGTTTGCCTAATTTTATTGCCTGGATAACAACTAGTCCCCCAGAATTGAACACATTCATGGGGGAAATACAGGAGCAGGGTGGGATGTGCTGCCATGGAGCTGCAAGGTTGCTGTGCTCCCAGGGTGGCTTCCCATGGCACTGGTTCTTGTGACCGGCTGCAGAGGATGAGGATAACCCAGGCTTTTATTTACAGATCCCTTGGGGCAGATTAGAGTGAAATGACTCTGAGTGACTAGTTCTTGTCAATATACACGTGCAGAGTTTATTGAAGAATTATTTGGTTGCAATAGACATCAGATATGTAGGCATTTTGGTTATTGTTATCTGTAGTAAAATAGCAACATGAAAGCACTGCAATGTGAAAGTGTAAAAATATCACCCAGGGACGTGCACAACGGAAAAGACAGAAGGGAAAATGACAAAAGCATGAGGGACAAAAAAAAGAGAGAGAGAGAGAAAGGACAAGAGGATGAGACTCTCACCACCCCTAGGCCCCACGATGAGACTTGGTCACAGCAGTGGTCACAGATCAGATCTGTCGGGCAGTGAGGGAAAGTGCCGAAGAAATGCTTAAGAGAAATCCTCGTAAAATCCCCAGCACACAAATTCCATTGAGTTTATAATCAGTCACGTCCCCAGGTACAGCCCCATCCCGGGGCAGGGAGCTTCACACTGGATGAAGTGGGTCATGGGAGGCTTTGAGAGCCCTTCACACCACCTATGACAACACAGCTGCCCACTGCCCCCAAAGCTGATTCAGTTATGGCCCATTATGGCCCATCAGAGATAAAAACCCTCAGGACATACACCAGTGCTCCAGGGGAGGATGAGGGCCCCACAACCCAGTGGTTTGTACAAAGGGAGATAATTTATCATAGGTAATTTATGGCAGGAGGCATCATCTCCACAGGATTCATCTCCTATCTCGCTCACAGCCACCATTCACCTTCTGTCACATGAAATCACCTCACAAAGAAAGCTCACCTCCTCCACCTCAGCAAAGCATCCTGGGTCTCCACACATAGGGAATGTTTTGAGTCATTATCCCTTCACAATTCAGTCTCTCACACCGGTTTGAGCCCTGTGCCATCGCATTCACTTGGCCCCTGTGAAAACTGGATGCTTAATTTTATCGTAGTCCAGACAGGAGATAAACAATGGGAAATAGAAAATAAATAAACTGAGAAACAAAACAAAATATCACTTTTGGGGAGACAGCTGTCTGGGATTGACAGCTACAACCTGAGACAGAAGAAGGTGCGAGCCATTAAAGCTACTGGAGTTACTCTATTTTTGATTAGGTGAGGAGCTGCTCTTTCACTGTCAAGAATCGCACTGTACCAAATAGACACCAGGTAAAAGGAAAATACCAAACTGTGCATTTGCATTGCTTTAGTCATGTCTGTGTGGTTCTGCTTTGCTCACTGCTCACTCACTAAAACTAAGTTTATTTTCTGGTTTTCTTTTTTTGTCTGCATTGAATGTATTTAGCAATTTCTCATCTGAAATCACACAAATGATAGCAGAATAAAACCTGAAAAAATGTATCTGAGTCTGCTTTCTCATTTAGATACTCGCATTTAAGAAGTTTGTGATTTTATACTCAAGAGATAAAGAATATTTCTCTTACAACTTTTAGAAGAGAGCTGCAGTAATACCAGATCCCAAAGTCAATATTAAAGGATTTTTGCTCCTATTAGGCTTGGAGGTTAAATCCCATGTGATTATCTACAGCATGACTTCTCTATCTTAGAGAAATTTTTTTCAAGTACAGAAAGATTTTTCCAACAAAGGTTACAGATGTAGTAAAATAAGTATTTTTTCCTAGAATAACTATCCATCCCTCTTTTTCTTTCTTTTATATTTTCAATCTCACATCAGCCATGCTAAAAAAGTACAGTTTGCAGCTACAGAAATCAGACAAAGCAACTAACTTGTCCAAAGTGAAACTAAGTTCCAAACACTGGTATTAATTTTATAAGTCTGGAAGAGCTACACACAGATGGTGGAGTAAGACCTAACAGCCCTAAATAAGCTGTGGCTTTTTGAGATGTACATCAGAGTGATACACTTGTTTTTATAGTGATTGTGTTGAATTGAAGATCTAATTTCAAGCCATTTCTTCAAGTTGACTAAATATTTATTTTCCATCTCCATTTTTTAATTTTGTATTTAAAAATAACATCTTGCATTAAAAAGAAAAGTTAAGATGATCTTCTTTCACAAAGAGGAAAAGAGATAGAAAGTATGGAATTATTTTAACAACAAAGTCAAGGGGTTGCTAACAATAAGCAATCAGTAAGAAACATTTCACTCCTAGAGCCCTTTAATGTACCTGAACATTTTCAGTTTCCATTACCTGATTGGGAGCAAGACTGTAGACTGAGAAAATAGTTCCGGCTTTCTTCTGAAAGCTTTGGAAACTTTTTTAAAATGTTTTTAAAGTTTTAAGTTAAGAGTCAGATCACATTGTGTCTGTGTTATCCTCAGATCTCCACATCCACTCAAAGTCAAGACATTCACTTTGAGTTCAGTGGCACTTATTTTGAAGACATGTATTTGATCATGGGTCTTTCAATAAGGATTTCAATAATCCTTTGAATTAATTCAGTTGTGGTAGTTTTGGGGACAAAACATTATTGTTATGATCTTATTACTTTTTATGGATTATACTGATAGAAGTTCTTACTTAAGAAAAATCTCAAACCTCAAAGTAGTTGTACCTGAATTTAAGACTCCATCTAGAGCCAAACTCCCATGATAGTAACTGTGTGTCTGGGATTCAATACAGTTGCCTAAACACCCTAATTTGTTGTCTAAGGGTTTCATTTTACCTCCAGGGCAGAGAAATTGTAGTGCTCCAAGAGTTTCTTGGTGTATAATTTTATGCTGGTTTTGTTAGCAATAAAATTATTCCTCTGTTTTGTTTTGTTTAATATTTGGAAAATGTGACCTATTCTTGGTCCTTCATCATATCTGTTGGCCCATAAGAAAGTTTCAGAAATCCAAAAGTAGCTGAAATGTTATTAGGCTTTTGCAACTGAACTGACCCTCATAGGTCCAGTGGTGTGTTTACCAGCCACGTGCTGGCATCCCAAATATACGTGCTCTGGGGGGTTCTGCTGTGTTGTCTGGAATGCCATGATCTAAGAGATCTTAGACATCTAGCTTTTATAAACAGTTAAATGTGTGTCTCTTCATCTTGAAGTGAATCCCACACAAAGTAACAAATCAGTCGTTGGTAAATGACAAGTTTGACATCATATGTCATGTATGATTTCTACGAAAATCTAGAATAACACTTCATAATTCATTAAGTAAAATCACTTTTCTTTTTTGGAAATAGAGTGTCTCTCGACCTGCTTAAAAATATGGCAGATGTGGAAATGGAAAGAAGCATTTGAAAGGAGTAACTCATACTTTACATAATTTTCTTTGTATAGCTCAGTGCCCAAATCCAGAAAATAGAGGGAATTAAAAATTAAGTTGCTACAGCCATGTTTAATAAAGAGCATTATGTTGTTACATCTACTTTCTAAAGATAAAACAGTGAAGAAGACATTGGATATGAGCTGTGGAAAAGAGACTGGGAAAAGAAACAGGAAAACTACTACCAGTAGTAGAGGAGATGGGAAAGAGGAAAAAGAGAGGGAGAGGAACTGTGGCAGATATTTCCCCAGGAGCCTCTGGAAAGACCATACTGAGCACCTGGCTGGTGATTGTTCATATGCCCGTGTCTTGTTTATGCACATTAGTAACAAGAGTAAGCAACAAACATACAAGTGGATGAAGACTGAGACACATGGATACAAAGCCACTAGCCTGGCACTGTGGAGATCTCATGGGAATCATGATCTGCCAATTAACATTACGTGATTAAAGACCAATAAGCAAAAACACAAAGGCCCAGTGAACAATCAGAAGAACAATTTCCAGACTGAGGAACCCTTAACAAGTTTGGAATTATCCAAAGACAATGGTGGGAATGTTGTACCCAGTGAGAAACTCAACAAGAACTGAGGACCTCACCTTGCAGAGCTTTTTACCTCTCCCTCTAGAACACCTTGAGAGTGATGGAGCTGTTGCCTGCACAGGCAGAGGTCTCCTTATGGGATTCCAGGAGAGGCATACTTGAGGATTGCATAAAACTTCTTATGGGGTATTCTAAAGGAATTGTGGCAATGTGTGAGATATTATAGGATGCTTAGGGAAGGAATGGAAGTGGGAAAGGGAGCTGTCAAGGTGCATTATAAGAGATCAAGCAGGAAAGAATAGAGAGAAAAGGCAACAAAACAAGCTGATCAGGTATAATTGTCTTAATTGTCTGTTGTTACACTTGTCAAACTGCCTTTCATAATTGCAGTTTGCACTGTGTTCTCATTAAATCCTCTTTCTGGTTCTGTATGTGTGTGCTCTCTATTCTGACTATGTGTGAAAACTGGTGAAATTCAAACTGAATTAAACAGCAAGTAGGATAAAAATACCAGTTACAGGATAAGAGACACCAGCTACTGGAACACAACTGCAAATATCTGGGCTTGTATGTCTTCTGCATCCCAGCAACTGGGGAGGCCAGGACAGCTGGGAAGCAGGTACTGGGTAGGCTGAGCATTGAAGGCTCACTCTCAGAGTGATTAATATTTTGTTTTTTGGGTTTTTTTTCCCACCACTGGATTTCCATCCCAATAGCCAGAAGTCAAGAACAGGAGCAGGCCATCCACACTGTTTGTGTGGGTGCTGTGTGCATTTCTGTGGGTGCTGGGATTCCCTGCTGTTTGTGCTGACCCGGGTGGCAGCTGTGCATGTGCCAGAGATTACACACTCAGCACTGCTGCCTTGGGACGCAGCCACAGCAACCTCACATCCATCAGGATTTCGACTGCCTCAAACAAGAAACATGTATTTTGTTGGGGAGGAAGGTGGGACAATCCTTCAGAGAGAGAATATGACACTGTCAGCTGAGATCAACAGAACTGTGACAATTTACTCACTAAAATATATTTTTCTATCACAGTTTTTCACGCTTTAAAGGAGAAAGCTGTCAGTTTATTTTTTGAAAGCAGAGGTGTTTAGCCTAGCTTTTAATATTGGTCCTATATGGCTTTCTAAAAAAAAAGTTTGAAGCAATATTGGCAGTATTTTAATTAACTTGAGTTTGGAATATCCAGAAATAATGCAGTGATTTTTTGCATGGCAGACTGCAAATGTGTCCTTATTTTTGATATGAATATATCAAAACAATAGTAATGGTCTCAACTTAATATAAAATATCATATGCTGCTACTTATAAATAAGTGGGCAAAAGTGGGCTCTGATGTGATTCACATTGATTCTTTAATTTAAGGGTATTGCATTTTTGGAAACAGAGATACACTATGTGTATCAATCTTGAGGGAAAGAAGCTATATTTGCTGACACTGCTGCTCTAGCTCACAATTTCTCAATATGTCTGAGGAGATGGTGCTCTGCAGCAAACACTGTGAAGCCAAGCAATTGTGGAAGCCCACAACAAATGCATGCCTGTAGTGTAAGTATCAGAAGGGAATATTTCCCTTCAAAGGAATTATTTATTGTTCTGTTCCAGGTGGCTTTCACAGGTAATATGTCAGGATTCAGACAAGTTGAAAAGTACATGGGTAATTTATGACACCAAATGTATTGTAGCTTGGAAGGTCAAAGCCATATAAATTGAGAAAATAAAGAAACAGTCTTGAAGAAAATAACATTCATTCTTTCATGTTGAAAAAAGAGAAAAGGGCTTAAAGGCTCTAGGTTATGTCACCAAATCCGCTATTATTTCCATGTAATGAAGATCTCACAAATTGACCTTTCTTGCATTAAGAAAATTAAATATCCTTTTTCTCCTGTAATATGTAATGGAACTTAGTTCAAAAAAATTAATTGGATGACAATTAAAAAAACCAAATCTAATATTTAGAGTTCTTCTATTTTTTGCAAAAAATGTACACTTGACATGTTCATTCTTGTGCAAATGTGCCCACTAATAGCCCTGAGCATTTTTGCATCTTTTGATGTTTTTTCATGCTTCTTCAGCTATTACAATCCCTTTCAGCTGTTTGGTTTGGTGTGTTGATTTTTTCTTTTTTTTTAATTTTTACTTTAAAAGCATGACCAGTATGGGCCTTGGGTCAGCATAGGTTTGCACATGTACTGTCAGTGACTGAAATGTTCTTCCCCAGCTCCATAGAAAGTATAACTGTTTCTCCTCCCAAATATTTTTAAGCCAGTTGGTGTGCAATTGTTCTGATCTCAATCTTTCAGTCCTTTATGGCACCCTTCTAAACCAAGAGCAAGAGGCAACACAGTTCTACTGACTTGCAGAATCAGTAATTATTTAATCAAAATTAATGCAGAAAGAGAAACTTTTTTGCTTTTGATACGTATCCAGCATTTCAAGATATTTGCTGGTAGAGAGGAGGTTTGGACAGGACTCTGAAGAAAGGCTATTTAAGGTATTGATAAGGCTGGATTCCTGATAAATGGAGACAACATTCTTGAAAATACCACAGATACAGTCCTGGCAACAAGAGGAATTTTGGCAGATGCCATTTCCTGTGCTCATTTAAATGAAATTGATGTTCTGCAAGCCTCACTTTGCCCCTGATCTGGGAGCTAAATGGATTGTCAGACAAGATAGGAACCTGACAACAGCAGTGACAGATTTATTCCATTTATTATGTCAGTTGTCACACTTTGGCAGCTTTCCCATTCTTAAATTATCTTCAAGATACAAAATAACTATGATGGAAGAGAGTAATTTGTCTTCAGTATGGATTATGGAGCTGAAATTTTTCACAATCGTTCTGTTTGAGATAGATTTGTTTGTCCACTGCACTGATAGTTATACCCTTTTTTCTTGATTTTCCAAGAATCTGCGGGTGTGGAGCTGAAGTCCATTTCCCCTTGACAGCCTTACCCTTCCATGGGGACTGAAGCGATACCTTTATCTTCAGCCCTTAATGGTGCTGTCTGTTTGCCTCACTTTGGGAATAATAGTTTCCAAAGTGACTTTGGAATCAAGCAGTCAGGCAAACAGCCAGTTGACAGCGATCAAACATTCAGTCCTGTGTGTGCTGAGATAGAACACGGGGTAAAATTTGGCTTCTTGGATTGTCGTGCCGTGTGATCCTACTGATAGATCTATAAAGCTGGTTTATAGCCAGTTGTATTTTTGGTCCTCTGGAAGGCAGCTTTGAAATCCCACAAGTCTACTGGTAAGACCCGAAATGACAAGGGATCTGTTACTCTGCAACTGTGCTATACTGTGGTGTTTGCCGGTGTAATCTGCACATTGTGGCACAGATATAAACTCAGCCATGGTGCTGCTCCCTTGAAGGGGTGCCTGTGTGGGCACTTGCAAATTCAAAGCTGAAGAGAAGTATGGCCAGGTGCTGCCCCTGCTGCAAAGGAGAACGTTTGTCATTAAGCTCTCTCGCAGATAATGGTAGGCTGACATTTGACGTCCCCTTTTCAGGCCTTCTTGAGTAAAGGGCAGGGAAAGCTTTGGAAAGTGAGTAATGAATACCGATATTGTGAAATTACGTAACACATCCTGCCTTGCCTGAATACTATGGCATGGTCATTACTCTGAGACCCACACTTTATATCCCTGGTTAGAGGAGTCAGTGCCAGCTGCAGTGAAATTAGGTTGCAGCTGTCATGGCGACTTTCAGAGTTCTGCATTGTGCCATTATAACTGCTATAGGGGATTTTCTTCTGTTAATTGTTTTCTCCCTTGGATGCTGCATTTCCATCCTTTTATCCTCTTGCATAAAGCAGTGTGGGGTTACATTACAAACAAATGAATGTTAGCAATATTAATATTTAATCCTTATCTAATGTTTTCTTTTTTTGAAAAATATTTATAATTATTAGACAGCAGGTGTGTTGTGACTGAGACAGACCATGTGGCACTGTTTGTTCTGAACAGTAAGTAGTTGAGTCTTTTTCAAGTATTACAAATGGAAAATCAGTATTTAATTTTTTTCTTTAAGATCTTCTTAATAGGTGCATTTTCCATGTTTCTGCCAGAAAAAAATTTCAGACTAATCAACAATAACAGGAGAAAATAAGCAATGAAAAATTCTTTAAAAATATTCTGTTCTACTTTAATTTACTTTACAGTGCCACCCACCTTGCTCAATTATGAAATATTTAAGATTATAAAATTCAAAGAGAAAAAAATCTGTGTGTAAAAAATTAATCATAACTTCTCTTTCTGTACATGGCTATGGAAACACAGATTGACATTACTCACTTGGAAAAACCCTAGAAATTCAATTTAAATTTGGTAGAGAATGATTTCCATATCATAGGTTCTTTTTAAATAAACACGTATCTGACAGTAACAGTATTTAAAATTCCAGATGGATTAAAAATCTTCCTCTCACACCCTGACCTTTCATTTGTGCACTCACACACGAATATTTTTAACAGGGTCATTTTACAAAACTGAACAGAATTTCCCATATGCCCCAACCCCCACCACACACACACACACACACCTATATATAATGTATGTATAAA
>WAAG01019893.1:0-23479 GCA_013390105.1 Tichodroma muraria
AAAAAAAGAAAAAAAAAATTAAACCTATCTGGCTCTGTCATTTAATGGGCCAGGGTGACTCACACCAGCTGAGTGATCTGGCACTCTGTCTTCTGTATCAGCTCCAAACAGACTTCATTTCAGTGGCTACCTAGAAAGCCATTCCTGGTCTGTCTCCAACCACTTGGGCAGAAACTTCATTCACTAGACACTACATTTACTTGTGCCGCCACCAGTTCGTGGACCACAAATCTCAGAAGGTGCATATTTAATTTAATTTGTCTCCTGAACACTGTACAAAATTAAATGTGCTGATACTCCTCCTAGCTTCTACTCATGCTGAGAATATTGCTTGATACCAGCAGCAAGTGTTTGTGTGCTTTGTCTCTGTGAGAACACACTCATTTGAAGTCAGACAACGAAGTTTTTCTACTTATGTAACTAAATGTTATGTTCAGATTAATATTTTATGATACACTTTTACTACTACCATTTGCTGACTGAAGGTGGTAAAGCAAAGGAAGATGCTACGCTTGTCTTTGCAGCCTAGCTCATGGAGAGATCACAGTCACAAAGAGGTGTTTATAACAAGTCATAAACCTGCTCCTCCAAGCCTTGGAAACCTCCAGACCTGCTCTTGGATACAAGTACTCATGCTCATCATGAGTAATGATACTTCAGCTATTAAAGAACAATGAATAAGTAAAATACACAACACAAAATTAATTTTGACTCATGCTGAGCTAGTTGGGAAAAATCCACACAGTTCCTGCAGACTGAACCCCAGCACAGTCCCACTGACACAAAGTTCAATATTTAAAAGCCCACATTATAAGTTTTTTGCACTCAATTAGATATCTAAAACTCCCAAGATGCATCACCTACATTTTATGCTGTTGATTGGACAAACCTATAACCCATGGATGACGTTTTGGCAGTGAGGTGCTGGAACCAAGTGTCCCAGAAAAACTCTAGAAAGCCTTCTCCCCTCATCAGGAACATTTACTGTGACATTTTTAGATGCTGCTTGGGAAAAATGGGTGAAACCGTTTCACCTTTCTCTTTATGAGGATATTGCCTGTGCAATTTTTGTGCTTGCAAAACTTGAAAAGATATATTGCTCCTGCAATCTCCTCACACCACAATGGAACAGCAGTATGTGACAAACAACACACACTGCAAGAACATGGGCACAGATTAAATTAGTAACTCCTTCCTCCAAAGGAAGAAAATCATGCTTGCATGTAGCACATTGAAAACCTACCCAAGCATAACCTGTCATCAGACCACTGTTCTTTTCAACCATTCTGCTGCCATCAGGGGTAGAGCAGAACAATCTGATATATGAAGTATGTCCAGCTAGCTACTCTAAGCAATTAAGCGACCCAAAATTCCTCCAAAATGAAGAGAGGAAACACATAGCTACAGCAAACTGAATTCTCATTTTCTGCCTTCTCCAGGTATGGCTAGACTGGCAAGCCAAAGAAATATGATTGTGTCGTGTGCATGTACCCATCAACAGCCTGATCTGACTTTGAAATTCGGTGCTTTAAGCAGGAGGTTGGATCAGGTCATCTCTAGAAATACCTTCCAGCCTGAATTATTCTAGGATTCAAGGCTGCAAATTAGAAGGTGCCTTGTAATCCAAGGGCAGAGAATTCTGAAGTAACTTTAAAAAAATATATAGAATTCATTTGAAGGAGTCGTCTAAAAATTCATGAAACCAATTGTGTAGAGCAAGGTTGCTTGCAAGGGGTTAGAAGTTTGTACCATAAGGTTCCTTTCAGTCCCACATTCTTAAATCCCCATAAGATTTACTCTTACAGTTCTCCAACTTAGAAAAACACTGCCTTTGAAATCTGCAAGCACATCCAGGAGTTTGCCATGAATTATGCTCCCTTCTTGAGAGACGACTGCTTTATGCTTCGTTCTGACATATTTTGATCATGTTTTCTGTCTCTACAACAGTTGGGAAACATTTTTTTTCTCTTTCTTTTGTTTAGATATTTCCTACTACACAGTTTCTAATAAACTTCCTGACTCTTAGAAACATGCTTCTAATGTAAATACCACTTACAATTCATTTAAGCTAATTTATATCTTTTTTGCTATTATTCCATAATTTTTGCTTAACAGGAATACTTGGACTGTGCTCCAGCATGTGAAGCCACATTTCAAATATGTACTTCAGCAAGTTTCTGAATCACAAATACTGTCCATTTGAAGGCTTTATAAGTCATTAAAAGCTAGTTGCTTTATTAATTCTGCTCAGTCACAGGGGCGTTTTACAATTGTATCACCAAATTTAAATATATTTGCTAAGCTTGCAAGAAATGCAACCAGCTCTTTGAAACTCAGAAATAAACAATGCCCAAAACTCCCTCAGATACGCTTTGCTGAGTATTCCCTGCAGCTTTAAAATTAGCTGATTTTCCAGTTTATAACAGTGAGGAACTATACCTTACCTGATAAAATGAGAAGCTCAATGATGTCTGCATCCCCCAGGAATGATGCAACATGAAGAGGGGTTCTTTTCTCAGCATCCTACAAAACCACAGATTGTCCAGTTATGAAACATGGTCAATAAGTGCAGGCATTGGTGTTAAAGAGCAAAGGATTTGTATACATTTATTTGTGTGCATTTCTGTTTGTAATTAGAAATGCAATCTCAGCCAGTGAAAGAACAAAATTAAAGACATCAACTATACACTTCCTCACAATAATCCTGTATTTTTTAACACTCATTTCCACCAGACCTTGTGGAGACATTGCCTTTCCTCTGATATCCTGTTACAGGTAGAAGAAATCAAAGCTAAAATGAGCAAAGACAGCACCTTTAGGTCTCTCTCAGAAACATTTTCCACTCTTAGGTATCACAGCAACATAATCCAGATGTTTCTGGATATCACACTTTGTAATGCAGTTTGCATGAACAGTACAACACCAGAATCTTCAAACACATAACTCAGGAGAATTATTTGAAACCACGAACAAGGTCAAGATGCAAACTCCTCTTGGTCTACAAAGGTTCTTGTACACCATAGCCTGGATATCTACAGCAGCCCAAGATAGGCAGGGACACCTTGACTGACCTTTAAACACAAATAAAGTATTACCAGTCAAATCTGTCTTTAAACTTAGAAGAATTGCTAAGATAAATATATATATATAACTTTTGAAGTTTTATATATATATATAACTTCTGAAATACATCCAGGTTGTTTTTTTTATTTCTGTAATTTTTCAAATTAAAGAGTCCATTTTAAAGATTTTGGGTTTTTTTAATTTCAAGGAGTATAAATACCGTTTTCACAAAACCCCTTTATTTTATTGCTTTATTCAGCTGATTCCAGAACACAGGCCTTTAAAAGAAACTGCTAAATATTACAATATGGGCAACAACAACCATAAGAACTGCTAATACTGCTTATGGTGCTATTTGACCCTGTTTCCAGTGCTAAATGTATTTCGGTTTGATTTCTGAACCGCAAAAATAAGTTCTAAGAGACCTTATCAAACTTATTGCAACCTACTGGCATTAAATATTTTAAACTGGTAACAAATTCAACATTTCCTGCAAACAATACCAACAGTGAAACCCTACCAATATTTACACTCTGTCCCTAAAAAAGATCTCTGAGCCTGTCATGAAAAATATCACTTGCAATATGCCCAAGCGGGCATCAACCATAAGCTATTTTGGAATATCTTCAAAGTGCGCTATAAATGTAGACAAATCTGTGTAGCAGAACCATTTGTCATGGGAGTGCTGAAAATCGTTTTCCAGCACTGAGAAGCACAGAGCCACTGATCACCAGAACAATTTATGTTTAATTTTTGTGTTTGTATGGTTATTTTAAACATATATAATGTACCTAGTCCTCAAATTCTGCTGCACTGCGTTTAGATCTTATGTATTGGGCATGCACATAAAACACGAGACTGGTTACATAAAACCCTGATTGTCACAGGTCAGAGGGGAAGATCTCTTACAGGCTTTCGCTTTCTCACATGGCAGGCAAATTCAAAGAATATTAAGCAGTGTCCATGCAGCAGTGTTCACTCAGGAACCAATATCACAAGTTACTCTCATATGCTCCCTTCCTAACACCACAGAACAGCTTCTCCAGGCTACATAAGTGCATGTGAGATCTTCCATAGTTTTCATATTCTCTGTCCTAAGGCTACCCATGGCAAAAAAATATATTGACTGATCAAACATATATATAACAATAGGACCAGTTTTATTTTTATTTTTTCTTATTATGTTGATATTAATGCATGAAGCTCTCTTCAGTAGAACGCAGTACTTGTAACAGCCATTGTCATAGCAATATCTATAATAATGACAATAACCTGTCAGTGTAACACAGCCAAGTTTGGCAAGAGCAGAGCAGTTTGAAGTTGAATGCGAATGATACAAGACCAAGCGATTTTCTGTACCATGGAACCAAGGCTACTCAGTGCTTCGTTGATTATAAGCAATTTTCTGGGCTAAACTGTAAATCCCATGCAAATTTGATAATTGAGGGAGGAAAGGACATGAAACAGAAGATTTGACTCTTCTGTAACAGGAATAACTAACTCTGTAAGCTTTCTAAGCTTTCAGTTTTTAAAATCAATACAAAGTCGTATCATATTGAGTGTGAATCAAGTTTTCAGAGAAAGAAGGCTTAGTCACAAAACAAAATTTAGGCTTTATTACTCCAAGAGGAGAAAAAAACCCTAAAATTTCTCCATTTATCACAACCAGGCACAAATGAGCGTTCACAGAGCCCTACAGGCAGCATTTTCAGGAGTTTGGCAGGGAGAAATCCACGCACTACACCCGCAGCCAAGCGTGCGGTTGAGCAGCTCCCTGGAGGAACATCCTCGAGTTCCTGCTTCGCCTGGGAACAGCACTGGTACCGAAACAGAGGAACTGAGGCTCCTATCTGCCCCAGCACAGTCACTGGGTCCCCCTCAGAGCCCTGATCCCTCACAGCCACACCTCCTCGCTCGCTGGCTCGGCGCCCAGCCCGCACCCCAACATTCACTCAGCTCCAGACGGCCTCGTCCTGCGCCGCTGGTAACAGGAGCACAAAAGCAAATCAATAATGATCTAAAGACTGGAGGCTATACACAGAGAGAGGGATAAAAACTGTCTTGGCAGAACCCCAAACCTCAACTTACATTAGCAAGGGGAGAAAGAGATAACAGGATTACAAAAAGCATTAAGAGAAATAATCAGACCTGCTTCAAGTGCAGTACTCAGAAGAACAAAAGGTCAGCAAGAGACAGTAGATAAGCTATAAACAATGGCTACAAAATCATGCTGAGATGAGATAAACTCTCTTTCCAGTACCTAAAGGGGGCCTACAGGAGAGCTGGAGAGGCAGTTTTCACAAGGGAGTGTAGTGACAGGACAAGGGGGAATAGCTTCAAGTTGAAAGAGGGCAAGTTTAGATTAGATACTGAGAATGAATTCTTTACTGTGAAGGTGGGGTGAAGGCTGTACAGAGAAGCTGTGGATGCCCAGTCCCTAGAAGTGTTCAGGGCCCGGTTGGATGGAGCTTTGAGCAACCTGGTCTAGTGAAAGGTGAAAGGTGTCCCTCATGGCAGGAGTTTGGCATGAGATGATCTTTAAGGTCACTTCCAACCCAGAGCATTCCATGACTCTGAAAACTGTATTAGTAGCCTATATTAGTTCACAGAAAAGATCATGCTGCAGGTTAACATTAACCGTACATTTTTTTATTTTTTTTAATACAGATAAAAGAAATGAAGAATCTAACCAGGCAATGAAGAACCTAGCCAGGCAATCAGGAACAGAAGGCCTCAGCAAGAAAAACACTCAACACATGCTTAAACTGTTCAAGTGATCACAGTGGAACTGATAAGGCCCTCATTGGCTTAAAGTTAGACTAGTCTTTAAGTGCTTTATTGGATCAGAGCCTGGGGTACATGAAGATTAGCAGAACAGTGAGCTGAATGAATCATATCAGCACATGTAAAATACTCAGGCACATTAAGGAAAGGGCCTACATTTTCTCCTCAACACAGCCTCCATGTCAAAGGAGATAATGGATTTGAATTTTTATATCAACTGCAACTGCTCAGATCAGGTGATGCTTAGGACAGAGTTATTTACTAATAAAATGTAAGTGCAACTGCTGCAGAAAATAAATGTACGTATCCTTTCTTTGTCAGCAAACTGACTGAGCAGCTAACAGGAATAGTTGAAGTTTACAGAAGGAGTTTAATCCAGAATCAGAGTAACTGAAGCCTTTGGATTCCCACCACCTTCAAAATGTGCCTGGGTGGCAGAATAAAGCACATGAATGGCTATAATTTCCACTGATCAAGTCTAACCAAAATGACAGAAACAAACCTCCTGCTCATTCACTCCATTTACAGCTGTTACATCTGAGTATACCTCATTTCAATAGCTCAACCATTAAAGCAATTTTCAGATCCAAGTTGACTTCGGAAAAATTAAATACTGGGAACTGTTAGGAACTACTGAAGAGGCTAAAGGCATATGAGCACCTATTTTTTGGACTATTTACAACTGTTCAGAGACAAAAGCTGATGGTATACCAAGAAAATCTCTGCTGCTTCAAGGATTTCCTCCTCCTCATACATTCTTTTATTAAAGTCTGTATTTCACAGAGTAAATCGAAGTGTTTGACTGTGAGCACCACAGGTGAAGGTGAAATTCAAGCTGTGTAACTGATGCTTTGTGTTCTCTCTTCTGCACGGTAATAGAAATTCCCATCTGAAAACACAGATCCTCATTCCAGCACCTCTCATCCCACAGTCTTCAGTTTAGCCTCAGAAATAAAGATTTTTCTGAGTCTTAAATTGCCAAGGGCTCATGAAGCAGAAGAAGCAAATATTTTGATCTTCTATAACAAGAAAAATTATCTTCTTTCTCCCCCCTCACCTAACAATTGCCTTTCATGAGGCTGACAGTGACTTTTATGCTAGAAAAGCATAACTTTAAAAATTAATTACGAACTCCAGATTGAGACCATAGAAACTGTTATCCTAAAGAATGGAAATATTTGATGCTTACGGGTATTCACTGTAAGATTCAAAAGACAGACTTAAACAACTCCTGCTTTTTTATAAATACAATATTGACTTTGGCCAGGGAATGTTAAGGCATGGGAGCACACATCACTCAGGATGGGAAAAGATGCAGAAAATTCAAGTATTTCAGGCTGATATTGCTACCTCTGAAGTCAATAATGCAGTTACAGCCAAACCCTCCCATGAGACTTTAATGGTCTATATACATCCTTAACTGCCTCAAACTGATGAGATGAATCACTAGCAGCACAGATATATATAACATAGTAACCATTACTACATTACCACCCTGTTAGATTCTCAGTCTCTCCAGGAGAATCTTCTTCACAGTTCAAGACTTTTCTTTATAAAGTATTAAAAAAAACCCAAACAATTCTAAGCCAAAAAATATTTTATCTAAACAAAAGTCATGCTAGTTACCTTGCACCCTGAACATCAGTGTAATTTTATATTCAATTTTGCTATGTAATGGAGAATTGTTCATAATTTCTGTAGAAAAAAACTTCTCCATTGCTTCTCACTTAAATAAACAACATATTAAACAGCACTACTAGAGGCAAAATACCCACTTCAGGTATCCCAAACATGCAAAGCCTTTCAGACCCACAACCCTAAATATGTGCCTATTTGTACCCTCAAGCACTCACAGCACATCCAAAAACATCCTTGGCAATAGTAAAGGAATATATAGAACTCGTGTGTGTGTGGGAAGACCTGGATGAAACCTGAATCCTCCTGACAAAGGCAGTCCTGCAAATCTATGCCATTCCAAGCAGGATAATGAGGAAAAAAAGCAATGAACTGCATACATACATGTACCTCCATAATGACTTCTTCCTGCCCTCCTTACCTCATAATAAACCACCCCCTAAATATATGGTCCTGCATGTATGGCCCTGCAATCTCTGCTGGTGCTGCTGCCTGTTCCTCTGCAGACACTGCAGCTAGAAACAGGGTCCTATCCAAGAGAAAACACAGCATTAGGGGATAAAAAATAAAAACAGAGAGAATTAAATTACTTGCAAACAACACATCAGTTATGGGGAAGAATACTGGAAGGTTTTTTGACTTCCTTTTTACTTTGGATATTCTGAAGGGAAGCTAAACTGGAAGGCTGAGATGAAAATGGAAATTTCACAGGAAGGATTTTGGTTTATAACATCGCACACAACAACTGGACTTTGCAGACGTAAGGTGCTGCACAGCACATGTATTATGAATCCCAAATAGGTAGGGGTAACTGGACCCAGATTAGTCTCTAGATTCTGGGGGTCATTCTCTCCCACTCTTCCCTAAGTAAAAACAGCAGTCCAAAATATCCCCATCTACACACACATCGCATGATCTCCCTGCTGCTTCTGAACATACCAAACAGCAAGTGTAGAAGACGCCTACCTGCAGCTAATCTGGCAGTCTGGATTGCCCAAGTGACATCACAAATGTCCTGGGAAAACAGGCTGCTGAGTGCTGACCACACTTCCCATGGACACAGTGTGCATTCAGTACCCAGGGGGAGGGAATTGCTCATTGCCAGCTGAATACAAGAGCGTCCATGCCCTCAGGGTGCACAAGTGGCATCATGTGCCCCCAAAGCACAGATAGGGACTGGAGAGACCAAAGTGACGATTACAGTGGCAGAATGAACTAAAACCACACTTGTAATCCAAACAGGTTTCACTGTGTTGCAACACAATTACAGCACTATCTAGAATGTAGCCATTTCCATCAACAAACAGGTCCTTGGCTTGGGAAGTTACTAATTATTTCACCAGACCCAAAAAAAAGAAGTAATCTTCTAAACTTCTGATTTCCTCCAAACTCTTTCCTGAGATTAATTTTCTCTTGGGAAGTCTGCACATGCATTCCTAATTTTGTGTTGTTTCTCCATGCACTTTTTCTTCTGTCTTCCAAATACTTGTCTTGACGGAGATTAAAAAAACCCCGATTTTTTAAACTTCACAAATTCCCAAAGCTTGCTGCAAAACCAGACTTTTACTTCGTATCCGTGTCCTACCTATATCTGAATTATTCCAGTGTTAACACAGCCAACCAAAATGATCAACAAAGGACAAATCTCTGCCAAACAGTGTCAGTTTCCTCTCACGTGAGCGACCAAACGCTAACATGGAAGTAATTAAAAACACCCTCAAAATAGAAACAGAAGCATGCGATGCAAATTGTCAGCTCACAGCACAATGAGGGGGAAATCTTTTCATGCTTCTGCAGTGATATTTTAAGCAATTGACACTTCCCTGCAGTCACTATTCAGAACACAACCTTCAGAGTTTGTGACGACCAGTATCTTTCTAATTACTTCAAAGAACAGCTTTGACTTTTGCTCCTGACGAGGTAAACTTTTGCTCCAAATTCTTGGGTGGATTTTGAGCGTGGTAAGCAGTATTCTGGGCAAACCTATTCAATGGCTTTTTCTATTAAGTACTATGGGACGTGTTCTTCATCTAATCTTGCACCTGACAGCTGAGAGCATCTCCCTAGCAACCATCACTAACACACTTGCAGCCAAAGGGGAGAAAAACATTGGAGAAACCCACAATAACCTTGTACAGGAAATGCTGTTTTGAAAATCCAAGGTGAAATACAGAGGAAATTTTGGGACTATGGTGTTCATCTACCTTGCTGAGGGGGGGTTGTTTGGCTGGGTTTGGTTTTTTCTTTGGTTTATTAAGATCATCAGCAAAAACAAAGAAGAAGGAAACTCAAGGGAGATGATTCTTTAAGGAAGTACTTCCAGGAACTTGCAGGAAAACAATCAGGTGCTGATAATCACAGGGAAAACTTAACATCAAGGTCTTGGATCAGATTAAAAACAGTGGCATGTCTTTCCTTCTACTGGACAGCAAGCAGGGTGGGGCCCCAGTCAACCAGACCTGTAGGATCATCTCTCTAGTTCCTTCTGGCAGCTCTGAACCAGACAGTTGGACCCCACTACCTGTAAAAGCTGCAGTGCCAAGGCCATACCAGAACAACAGCTGGAGTTAGCAATGAATAAACTGGTGGTTTTACGTCACAGAAAGACATGAAGAAAAGGAAGGTTGATTCAAACGTCCAAGAAACACCTGGAAATTATCATTCTGCTTCTGCTTTATATTCTCACCTCTTTGAGAAGCCACAGATTGTAGTCAGGACTGGCAGGACTTGTTTCTAACAGTACGGATAGAAGTTAAAATCAAAGAGGGAGAAAAAACTCACCCCAATTTTGCAAAAAAGACCAAGTCGACTTGGAGATATTTTTTTCACTGCCAAAGCACTCAACTACTACTTGTATACAGCTGCTTACCATTCTGGCTAGAATAAGACAGTCTGCAAAACAGTAAATCCTTTGTGGGCAAATTGTGGCCAAGATTCTGCTTCCTTACTCTCACTGCTGAGAATTAGAGTGAAGCTTCAATTCAAGTAGAGTCAAATGCATAACAGCTCCTGATCTGCAAAGACTCTTCATAAAAGAAAACCCTACAGAGAGTAAAAATATGCAATTTTCAGCTGTTTTCGTTCATTTTCTCAGTAAGAGAAAAAACAATGTCCCTGACTGACCTGCACATTTGGAATAATTACCATACACTTAGAAAATTTAAAGTCATCTGCTGGAGACAATTACATTGACTCCTACTTAGGATACCACTGAAGCCCCAAAGCTCTTACTTCCCAATCATTTCCACTCTGTTATGCGTTAATTACTGAGGACATTTTCAATACTGTCATTGCCACAGTCCACAAGCATGGTGCACAACATGCCAAGTCACATACCAAGGCGTTGACATCCTCAGTTTTGTAGATCAACATCCGTATCTCTTCTGGATCACCACTGAAAATTGCCTGGACCAGTGGTGGCTGGAAAAAGAAAACAGAAGCAGAAGCATTACAGGTTTGTTCCTTTTCTGTTTAAACTGAGAGCATTTTACTCCTGCTAACAGTTGCCAAAGCTGCCCAGAGACATGGTGTGACCCCAGTACCAAATCACCAGGAATATCTCATCAGTAAGAGCTATCAGTCTGCTTGAGGGTAAACTGAAGTCAGGAGCATGTTTGTACCTATAATGAGCGTGTGTGTGCACAAACAGGGACCCCTATTAGAATGGCAACTTTTGTCAACAACATGCAATTAGCCCAGATGTTCTCCCTGGCATGTAAGGGGAAAACTAATTACATCAGATAGCGCTGAATGCTTGCTCTTGGCACAGATTAATGGTCATGAAATACACATTTAGAAACAGAACATTATGCAGATAATGAATTTCTGGGCAATGACTAAACAACTTGTATTTTTTTACTGAATAAATACGCAACGAGCGCAGTTAATTTTAACCACCCAAGAAGCGAAATAATTATCTTATTGTCTCAAGCCCGTTATTACGCTATTACGAATCGGAGCGCAGAAATAAAGAACCAGGCCCACAGGAGAAACAATGCGCCGCGCTCGCTCCTCTCCAACGCCGGCGGCGCGGCCGGGCAGCGGGAGGGAGCTCTGCGTGCGCCCACCGCCGGCTTCGGCCCTTCCGACCGCCTGGCAGCAAACCCCCGAGCCGGTAACCGAGCCGGCAGCGCGCCGAACTAAAGGAAGACAAACTGTGCTGCTGGAGACTCGGGAAAAGAAGGGGACAACTCACAAAGATCCCTATCCCATAAAGCACGCGGTTGAAACAGGCCCCGCTTCCCGCCAGCGCCCTCCTGAAGACAGCGCGTGCCCCACGGGTCTCATTTCTGGTTGCCTCGTGGTCCTACTGGCAAAAAGGAGTTTGTGGCGCCATGCAATCACCAGAATCTAAAATAAGCCTGTAAAATGGCAGCGTAGATGACTACTTAAGCGCGTAGAACCACAACAGTTCCCAAGATTCTGCAGAATTTAACTGTCTTGTAAACAGGCTATCTCAAAACTCACAAAACAGGCTGAAAGAACAAAGAAAATACCATTTCCTCCCTATCTTTTCTTATTCAAATGTGGAAAATACATTTCTAAGTTAATGGTGACTATTTTAAGACATATTAATCCCTTATGTCCTTGAGAAACATTCATATTGGAATTTCATTCTTGCCACTCCTCCAAAAGTGAAAAGGACTAAGGCAAAATCTTTCATTACAACTTTGTCTTACATATTGTAGTGGATATTTGAAAAAGAAAAACAAAAAATTGCATTTCACTTGAACCATTTAGCATACTCTCTTCCCCCTGTCAGAATGGGCAGAGAATATTCCCCAACAGAGGATGCAAACACCGGACCCAAGTCTGTTTCCTTCTCTCCTAAAATTAACAGCTATGAAGAATCAGTGAATGTTTACGAAATTATGAAGCTCGCACCAAAATATTTACATTTCCTATGCATTTATCATAATATTTAAATGAAAAACAAACAAACAAAAAAAAAACAACAGAAAAGCAGAGAACTCCTCAATTTCAAGCTGAATGGCAACACATTCCAGTAGCCAAGAAACAAATATCCCCAGCATCTTAGATTATTCCCTAAACTAATTTGCAAGTATACCCAGCACACAATAAAAAGTATCAGCCAGACTCTGGTGACATTTAAGGTAAGACTTCAGACAGAGGTAAGAGAAAAAACCTCAACATTCAAATCTATTAGATAAAAAAAACAAACAACAACAAAAAAAAAAAAAAAAATTCAAGTGCTGCTACAGCCAACATTTTTCTTTTAAAAAAGGAGGGAGTAAAGTACTGTGCATCATTACATTTAAAAGAAAGGAAGATCTACAATAAGACACTTTGACCCTTCTTCTCTCTGCCAGAAATCTGAATCAGACACTTGGTTTTACAGGAAATGTTTGACCTCTCTAATTAGCATCAGCTACTTAACACAGAAAGCAGATTGAGACTAACACTGTGTTCTTTAGACCTGTAACATACAGAAGATCCTCATCTCAGTTTTTGTCCACCACACCATGGTCACATCCACCTGCAGTTCCTTAGATCAAACCCCAGTGGTTACCATGCCTCTGAAGCAGCTTATAACTCCCACCACTGATACACATAATCTTTGCTGACAAGAGAAAGTTACCATGTACCCATTTCAAAGGCCTCATTCTTCAGACCTTTTTCCCCTTGTAAGATCTAATTTTTATAACTTAATTACGATAAAATCTATCTCTTCTAGTTGTAGCAGCAAGAGACAGAGATAATGGAGAATGATCAGAGCCTGCAAACTGGAAAAAAGAGATAAAACCAGTACAGGTTAATAACCATCTTGGGTCACTGCTGCGCAGCCTGTTCCAGCTGGCCATTTTTCTATTTCACTACATCATTATTTTACTTTATTTCCAAAGGTACAGTTTTGAAATGAGAATGTATTATTGTTGAGGCAATTTTATTACGTCCTGAGACCCGTTTCTGTGTAAGATGTGCGGTCGAGTATAATGACCTGTCCAGGAAACACATGTCAGAACTGTGTTGCAGCATTACTGCTCAGTTTGAGGTCAGAGCTGAGAAGATGCATCTGCATCCACCAGCACAATGGAAAAAGTGTTGCTCCATTCAGCAGCTGACAGGGATGGAACAGGGTTTGTGCAGTTACATACACATTGATGATGGATGCTCAGTGACTCGAAGAGATGACTTGTTTGATCTTCTGTGATAACCATAACCATGAATCAATGACTTCAAACAACGCTTTCCTTTTTGAATATTTTAATTCCTAAAGGGTATATAATGATCCTTCCTAATTATCAAAGGATAGTATATTTTTGGAAACCATTTCTAAAACTTGTGACATCATTAATGGGTTATTTCATTAACAGAAATATTTTGCTTTAAAAGTCTTCAAATTCAGAAGTTGTTAAACTCTTATTATAAAGGCGGAAAAAAAGCACAAGCACTGAGCATATTATATATTACTATTATTAGAATTAAGCAAGGGTGCAGGGTTTTGGAATGATGAACAACTGTTTCATCAGCTCAGCTCTCTGCAGCTTCCAATTTCTTAAAGAGAATTTCAGCTGGGAGTGTTCACATTTTTTTCTGAAAATAAACTCCAGCAGCTAACAAAAACCTTTCCATGTTACTTTTTCTACATAGTTACTATGACAAGTATGAAACCTACCAACAAGTTTTATTAGAGGATTCTTTACTTTGTGCTGTAACAAGCATTTTAGTAAAAACAAAATTTTGTCTGCAGACACCCTCCAGTGTTACAATATATTCCTATCTTTACTGAATGCAGGGCAATCATAAGCTGGACTTCAACCCACCAGGTAAAACTAACTTGTTGAACTGAAGGCACAATGATTTTTTTTCAGCAACAGAAATTAAACCCACATGGAAGAATGTCCTGTGGCTCATCTGGATTCCACGGAGCCAACAAGCCATTCCAAGAGAAAAAGCCTGACACTGGGAAATTCTCCTCCATAGATCTGTTACCAAAGGGCATTGGCAAGTCTCTGACTCCAGAGGAGATGAAGCATTTAAGGGGACTGTCTCAAGTACCATTTTAATTACTGTGTCCAAAGCATGTGCTGAACCTCCTAGCAAACCACTTAGTATTTTCGTTGAGTAGCTAGTAACTGTGATATATACTGAACATTATGCCTCGATATTAGATATCCTGACTCCACTAACCAGGACTTATTTAAGCCAGATTTTTGTTTGACAGGAGGTAGAGGCAGACAGGGAAAGGATGATTGACTCCCAATCCCATTTGATCTCATAGACTACCATTTGTTCCTGGGAGTGAAAAGAAGCTCTATTTTGATCCTTTATTAGTTCTAATTGCCTAACATCAAGTTCCTGGACTAAACACTTGGATATACCCATGTATTCATGTAACTAGCAAGGCAATGTAGCAAGACACACAATCATGTCAAAGTGGTATTGATTCTGACAGTATTTTGCCCAACACCTCTCTTTTTTTCTGAAGGTACTCCCACTAACCAAGATTACGAAGTTGTCTGCTGTATCACATCATATACATCTATTTCCTTCTATTGGCCAAAGCAAAATGCTACTCTTCTTCCTAATCTTAGTTTAGGACTTTCCCTCTCTGTACATACAGCACATGAATATCTGAAATGCTGTTTTAACTTACAAGTCTGTATTAGTGAATAACCATTAACTGGATTTCTCTTAACTCTTAGAGTGCATTTTCCTGATGCTTAGTATTTATACAGTTCCCTGTACAGAAATTACTCAATACTGATAATTTTTAACAGGCTTTGTAGTCTATTTCCCTTGCATCAGGGGTTAGCCTTTTACTGTGTTTTAGGAATGAACTGCTGGGTAAATACAATAAAAGTTTGCTCTTAATTTGTTAATTCAAAGGGTGCAATCCTGTTGTAGGAATGTCTAGATATACTTCTGAGAGCAAAGTACTTTCACAGAGCTGGTTCTTGGAGAAGAATGCCATTGGATGGCTGCTAAGAGGCGTTACATAGCAATTACAAATTTTCACTAAGCGACTCTTAAAGAATACTTGTCCAAGCTACTGAAAAGCCAGTGGAGGGAATCAAATCTGTAAATTGGGTGTACTGCTTCCCTGGAAGCACTGTGACAAACTAACAGCATTGTTAAGTGAGCAAATGTACTTAGGACATTTATACTGAGCAAATCAATAAGTACCCTGTATGCTGCAACATTTCAAACACGGCAGAAAAAAAATTTTCAATTCATTTCATTCTATCTTATTATGTCGTTCCATTTATTGCAGACTAGGCCAGTGATTTAAGGACTGCACATCAATCCTCTGCACCAAGGACAGCTTGCATGCCTACACATTGCTATTTATTTCAATTTGTTCCACTGTGTTTGAATGCTCAAGGACCAACAAACTTACATGACACACAGAGGTATTCAAAAAAACACAAATCAACACTCCCAAAACTAAAAAAGAACCTCTGCGTGACTTCCAAGCTGAGAGATCTTCGTGTTGTTTTTAGGCCAGCATTTAAAGGATGCAACTGTGCTCTGAACCAATGGGCACTCTCCCTGAACCAATGGCTTTCTAACTTGCTGCCGTGCTGTGCTCTAAGCTGCTTAGAGGGACGTAATGGACATTTAAGTCTTATTGCAAGGAGTGTTAGATTTTCTTGTAATGGCCCCCCTTTCTATCCATGCCATTTATAACAGCTTCTCCAAAGCCTCAGGCTGTGTTTGTCCTTCAGACCATAAAAAGGACTTCACATCAACAGCACAGGGCACACAGGAGCAGTGGAGAACTGATCACTCATTCATTCGCTGTTATGCTCTCCTGAGAATAGGTAAAAAATTACATATCAATTCCAAACAGAACATATGTTTAGCTTCAAAAGCAACTTTTACCTAACTTTTTAAAGAAAGAAGAGTTGGAGGGGGTGTCTGCATTTGCCTGCACAACACAAGCCCACAGCTGAAAGCCTCTCCCTCCAAAGCTTTCATCAAATGATGAATGGCAACTTCATCAAAACGCCAAAAAATGCTCAGTGACCAAACGCAAAATACCCCAGTGCACACCTGTGCTCCCAATATGGTCTAACCCTAAGGGACATGTACTGAAAGGCACCCAGGGCATCAGGAGAGGATGTCTGCAAGAACCAGCAGCATGGTACAAACAATGCTCAGTGTGCGTGGTGCTTTTTTTCCTCTTAGGAAGACAGAGGTTGTTCCTAAGTAATTGTTCACAAATGTCTGAATAATTCATGCAATGCTAACACAGTCCAGAGGTAGTTCCACATGGGCATGCACTCAGCCTTTCCCACAGTGGCTTCTCAAACAAAGACTGGAACCAGAAATACTTGGTGCAGAATTAGTTGGAATGCAGTGATTCTAACATGATCAGCAGATATCGCCATTGCTGGTAACATTATGAAAACCTGAGATTAACCACTGGTGTATATTGCTAACTACATGGCAATCACAAGCAGCTACAGAAAACAGAGCAGCTCCAGCCTTACTCTGCTGGATGCCAGGCAGCTGGTGCAGACTGCAAAGCCTCGGGGCAGCATGGCCCAGGAGAGAACCTGCATCCCACCCCTCCAGCTGAATTCAGCTGGGTGCCCGGTATCCACTATTGACCAGGTTCAGAGGCCGGAATTACAACCTACCAAAACATCCTTCTGCATCTTCTGGAAGGAAAAATGACATCCTCAGCTTTAGGAGAACAAGTATATTTTCCAAAACCCCCTAAAGTTGCCTAATGACGTACAATAGCTGTATCGAAGGAGGAAGGGGAAAGCATCACTGGAAAAGGGTTGAAGTAGTAGCAGTAGAGCTGTCTGAAACAAGATTGTCTGATGATAAGCTGAAGAACACCTTCCATTAAGGATCTTGTTTTGAACACTGCTTACACTAGGTTTGGAAAAGAACAACCTGAACTGCTTAGAGCATGGCTCAACCCTGAAAAGAGAGCAGGGCTGTCACAACACATCCTGCATCACCTGCTTTTAAATGATTTCCCCTCCAATACAGCTAAGCCTTTGCAAAAACAAACTGGGCTTGGGATTGGAAATCTAGGCTGTGCTCCCACAGGCTTCTGGCTCTCTCTACTTCTACTCAGCAAGGCCCTGATGGCTTTTGCTTGCACCCCACCCACAAAATTCCCTGTCTCAGGCCAGACAGAGAAGATAATAGATTTGATTCTATAATTAAACATAATCACAAATAATCATTTAGTAAATGATGTGCAAACTAAACTATACTTCCCTACACTTTCCCAGAAGCACACATCTTTTGTGAAGTAACAAGAATAAACCAGCTAAACCCCTGCCTCCCCACCACCACCTGCACCCTGGTCCTCTGTGCTCAGCCCCTTCCCTTCTCCTACTTGACTTCTTCTAGAGATTTAAACCTTGCTCTCTCTCTCTGCTGCCCCACTTCCATGCTGCTGGAGCAGGGGAGCTGGAGTTCTTGGGTGATGCACACTTGAACACTTTTAATTGTAAATACACACTAACAAATATGCACTTGTATTTTGAGCAGGTGAGAAAAGAAAGAAAGGAGGAAAGAAAACAACATATTGAGACAGCTGAAACTTTAACACGACATTCATTTAGTCAAGCTTCCACAATACTTAAAAAGGAAAATAGTCAGGATTGACCCTGCTTGTGCAATGCTGGAGCCAGCCCGGTATTTCTGTTCGCACAATTTGTGATATGCCATTCTAGACAGTGCAAAACAAGCCTCTGGCAGATCTATTTCTGGTGTTAGCTTGCCTCCGGATTTTGGCTGCCTCCTATTTTTCATTAGGAAAACTGCCCCAAGAATTGCTTGTATTTCCAGGTGAAGTGAAGGTTACATCCTGCTGTTCCTGGAATCCTGAAATTCCTCTACACACAGAAAGCGCTGCAAGTTGCCTATGTTTCAATTAAACGTATCAAGTCAAATGCACCAAAATAACTCTTGGCCTGTTAAATTTAGATCACTTCTAAAAAGGAAAAGAGCTCAGACTGTTTAATGCAGCTTGCCCAGTGTCCTTTCCTTCATTCTCATTACTGGAGGCTGTCCACTGGTCTTGATTTAAGTGCTAGGGTTTGGTTTTAGTTTTGGCATGTGGGATTGGGAGTGGGTGGGGTTTTTTTAAGTGCCTCCAGATCAGATCAGAAAATTAGTTAATAAATACTGTCCTGAAGTTATATTAATCAAGTGGAGACAAAGACTCAGCACAATGAAGACTAGTTAAAATAAGAAAGATTTTTTAAAGGAGACAAAAATAAACATAGTAGCATAACATTTGCTACATTCACCAGCATTTGTTACCCATTTTAGTAGAAAAAAGTCTGTCACACACAGCATAATAAGATTTGTTGGAATTCCTACAAAGATTGAGGATAATCAATCTAATAGTACCCTGATTTTTTCTTATCCTCCTGAATTTTTTTCAAAGTTTATTGGGATTTTGTCTTGATACAAACTGTGTATTGTGTAATATCTCACAGCAGACATATCAGTGACACCATTAAATAACAGTCATGCGATTGTAATGACAGTACCAGAAAAAAAGTCCAATTCCTTTTGTACATTCTCAGCAGCACGTGCTGCACCACATACCCATTTGAGCACTTCTTGTCATATCTCATATCTATATTTTGTTTCCCAGAGCTTTAGTCTTTTCTTTCCCCCCTCCCCCATAATCCATCAATTATTTAGTCAGAATCAAGGAAGAAGTCCTGGCACCAAGGCAGTGTTGCTGAACAAGAGCATAGCAGAGAAAAAAATATCTGGGGACATAAATTCCAGCTGGTATAAATCAGCTGAAGCCAGCTCCCAAGTGAGAGGCCCTGTGCCATGTTACACCACCTGCTGTCCAAAGGGCCCTGAACACTGTCCCCACCAGAAGCACAGCTGAGAGGTGGCCAAGGCAGCGTGAGGTTATGAACCTCAAGAGAAATGAAACCACCAGCAGCAGAACAGAGCAACAGCAACCCCAGTGACACGTGCTCCTCGCTAGAGATTTCAGAACAAAGCAGTTAGGGGAGAAACTTGCTTGAAAAACATCAACCCTGCCAAAAGCTTCATTTCCTGTTCAGTTGTCTTCAAACACATTTCAAGCAATTTTTTTAAATTTTTTTTTTTAGTAAGTTGTTTAGGTGTTAAATTCCACAAGAGAAAGAAAGAAAAAAAGAAGACAGAACCAAATCTGTGTGGAGCAGGAGCAACTCTTAGGGTTGAAGGGGTTCATGCAGCTGGTCAGCTTAACCTGAGACATCTCCTTTCAGTGGCCCCACATCCTCTGGAGACCGCTAATATCCTGCCTGCACCCAACTCTACCAGCAGCAATGGCAACCAAGTAGAAAAAGGAAAAAAAGAATCGGAAATGCTGCAAGTTTATCTTCCTTCGGTTTATCACTTATGAAACCATGACCTACCCCTCTTCCTTGCCAAGGCAAGCGTGTGCAAGGGCTGTTACACACACTACAGTTGGCTCAAAAAAAACCTTTCCATAGTCCTCTCTCAGTGCAGCAGCACAGCAAGACCTGCCTTTCATCTGGCAGCCTGGGCACTCAGCAGGACAAAGTAATAGCCCAGTCCATCTGTAATTAAGTGCTCTGATATATGCAGCATGCATTGATACTCATCACACACGCTAATAAAAACCCTTTCATTTTTAGAAAATTAGTCCTGATTTAGAGAACTATAAAATGGCATCTGATCCTGTAACATCTTACTTGGTAAGATCAGGACTTCCGCTGGCTAACGGGGTCTGTTTTACATTACTGTACACACAAAGAAGGCAGCTATGAAACAGAGAGTGCTATAATAAATTTGCAGATACTTTGGAACTGCAAGAGACTACACAAGGACGTTGGAGGGCAAGATCAGAATTTATAACCACCTTGACAAATAGTACAAACAGCCAGGCTGGAGGAAGAGTAGGACACTGTTCAGTATGGAGGAGAACACAGCCTACCTGTTAGTGAGAAATCCAGGGTTGTTACACAGCAGTGCTATGTAAGAAAGAATTTGGGGCTGCAGTTTACTAACTGAATGTAACTGAACAACGTTCTGAAAGAGGAAGAGACTTAAAATAGGATTATGACTTGCAAAGCACACAGTGGTCCTTCCACACTGCTCAGTACTGCTTCGGCTGGCTGGAGTGAGACTTTTGTTTAGGCACCACTTGAAGACCAAAACAGAGCTCTAAAACATGATTTACAAGGAAAATCTAAACAGATTGGAGCTGGTCACAATACACAGAAGACAGTTTAAAGGAAACATGAGAACTATTTGGAATACATAAAAGGCTGTTACTAAAAGAAATCATCTGTTTTCCACATCCAAGACATACAGAGCTTGAATGGCTGTACACAAGGAAGGATGAACCTCTGCTCCATTAAGGGCAACACAAACCAGGACACTGGTTACCAATTTGGCTGAGTTACAAACTGTGAACCGCAGAAGACTGCCTTTCAAAAATAGATCTAGTCCAACAATCACTCAAAGTTAAAGGTATTCTTTTCTGCAGGCTTCAGTAGGCAAAGGATTGAACACATGAAAGCAAAGGAGGCCAAACAAAATTCACACCACACTTACGTGAAGATAAAGGTTAATGCAAAAAGGGCAAGTTACAGCAGAAATCAATAAAAATATATATTTCCAAAAGTTCAAGGGGAGTCTAGTGCCTTTGGGTAGAAGCACACTAACACATGGCAGGACTCCATCAGAATTTCAGATCCCATCTCATTCACTCATCAGAAGGTAATTTCAGCTATGGGGTTTATTTCACATGAGCTCATGCACAGAGTTTCTGTTAAGGACAGATACATTTTGCAATCACAATAGCATGTGCTCCTGAACTTCATCTTCCACTCAACAGTGACCTGCAACACTTCCAAGATCCTGCTGTCATGGTTTTCTAAACCAAGCCTCAGACAATAGCAAACCTCCAGGATCATGAAAGCAACTTTAGGGAGGGAGAAAATATTTTAGGGACTTGAGCGAAAACTGAACTATCTGATTTTTTCAGTCTTACCACTATATTTCAAGTGGATCTTGCTCAGGTTCCCCTTGTGCTGCACATCATACTCAGCCTCACCACTGCCTGTCTCCTACGCACTGCAGTGCAGCTCATTCCTCTGGTCAGCAATTGCCACCCCCACAGCCAGCCTCCTGCCAGCTCCAGAAAAACTCAGAAAATCTCCCAACACACCTTCTCCTACACAGCCAGAGTCAAATATACTTTAAAAAACATTAAAGATTAACGTTGATGTTTTCTGATTTCTCTTAGAGGTCATGGAGCTCACAGTGCTCTTGAAGAGCATCACGGTTATTACTGTTTTCACAAAATACTAAAATCTTTCACAGATTTTAGTCACTGATATTTGCTTTCTGCATAGCTGATAAAAAATTCAGATTAAAAATGTTTAACTACTGAGGCTGAAGACAGGGTTATTTCCATTAATAGCAGAGTAACTATGTGTGAACATGAAGATCAGTTCATAACACCACTTCATCTCTCTTTACATTAGGCATGCTACAGTTGGCATGAAGCTCTGCTCAACAACCAAAGCAGATGTTTTACCTCTATTTTGAATCTGGAACAGATTAACAAAGTTAGTTTGAATCAACATATCCTGATAATATCCTCGTTCTCAACCTCAATCAAATTATTGAAGCTGACAGGGGAAAAAAAAAAATTAAAAAAAATCAAGCTTTGCTGATGAGTGCGATGTCAGACAGCCAGGCCAAAGAAATTAAATGGAAATTTTAAAAGGTTTCAAAATTGTCTTCACTTCAGAAAACAATTCAGTATCTTCAGAGCATGATGCATCTGACTGTGACAAATCCAGCAGTGTCAAAATTACTTTGTACAGACACAAATTAAAGAGAAAGATGAGTTGGAGAGTTATAGTGAGCTACTAGACTCTTTCTTCCAACAAGTTACCATTGCAAGTTACGAATAGCTTTGTCTGAATACCCTCGGAAAAGCCTGTAAGATGTCTCTGAGACCACTGTCACAGTTTTGAGACTCAGTGTGAGCCTTTCCTTCATCACACTCAATCCCATGCATCAGACACATCTCCGTACCTGAGAAAAGCTAACCTTGCATGCGCAGCACCAGCCAGAAGGGTAAGCCTGTGCATTCTCATGGGCGGAGGAAGTGGGATGCAAATCTTCCTCACTCCACTTCTTCTTAAATAGCTTCCAGTCACGATCACAATCTCTTGCTGAAACCCTTCAGCATTGAGAAGGAAGGCAAGACACGGGCTCAGCATCCCAGCCCCCAGCACTAACTGATTTTGTACAAGCAACTCCCCAAAGTCTCTCCATGCTTACTCCCAGTTCCTGTCACACAAACCAAGCAGTGAGGTTGGCAGTCAGACATAGCCCAGCTATGTTAGAGACCCTTTCTCTGTCTATGTCACATCTAGATGCATTGATCCCTCTGGTCTGGGATAACCATTGCCCAAATGGGGCTTCCTTTTCCAGAGAAAAAGGCTCAGCCTGAGGGAGCTCAGCCACTGAGTGAAAGTCCTGGCAAAGTCAAGGCAAGCCCCTCTCATTCCTGAGCAGTCTCATTAGAGCCTCTTTGCAGCAGAGGAAGGCAAAGAATCACCCAATGAACAAAAGGGAACACAAGAGAGGGACAGAGGGCACTCCACTTCAGACAACCCTCTGCAAAACAAAGTGCTCAGAAATATCAGAGAGGGGGGAAAAAAAAGATAGTTTTTAAAAATGCCTTTTTAAGCCCACACTGCAGCTGCCATCTGTAATCCAAACCCCATTTTTAATTTTGCTAGAGAAGCCATAGCTTATTAAGGCTAAAAGTTAATTAGACTTGCATAGCTTAACACTTCAGCCTCTCATTTATTTTCTGTGAACTATTCCACTTCAATAGTGAAAAGCTTACTATTCTGTGTTGTTCCTGTTCAAATTCATGAGTTTGATACCAAAAGAAGTGCTTGCAAAGAATTTCTAAACCTAAGCTTGCTAAAAAATAGTTAGTTGGGGCTTTTTTTAGACACTTTTTATATTAAAACCCAATAAATCTCTATCT
>WAAG01019895.1:239-38698 GCA_013390105.1 Tichodroma muraria
AAATCCATCATGTATTGGCATATAGAGGAACTGTGCCCTTTAGCTATGGCACTTCTCAATACAGATCAAAATCAGCTTTGAAAGGATCCTATTTCCTGTGTTTTCCACTTTTCACATAAATACAGTTATAGTACACACTATTAGAGGCATTTGTTTGGGCATTTCAAACTAATGTTAAACAGGGAAAAGAGTTATGTGCAATTATCACCAGTATGTAGTGCACCCATGTGAAATATTAAGCCTGTACGTGAAGAAATAACTGTAATCCTCATAGAGTTAATAATGCAGCATGAAGTAAAGATAATGGACAACTTTTAGCTACAGTCAACTTCTGGAAGTCTGCCTTCTCTGTGAAGCTTGAATTAAGGAAGCATAATAATGGATATTGTGTAGTACGTTACACAAATGTATGCATTTCCATAAATTACGTTGGCAGTTTCTGCTCATCTCTGTTGACATCTACTCACATGGCAAAACAGCTCCCTTAACACATGGGAAGAATTCCTCCTAATCTGAAAGATGAGCAGTGAAGCACGAAGGGATGCAGCAGCTTAGCATCAAGGCTTACTTACTTTCTGCTCCAAGCAAAAACGAGTAGAAGCTAAGGAAGTTGGTACTAAGATACAGCCATCCTTGGCAGGGCACTCTGCCCTTCCAGTAACTGCACGAGAAGTAGGTAATCAACTTCTCCTGCTCTGGTAATCCAAAACACTTCTCAAATTTCATAAGACCTTCACGAAACTTCTCAGGATCATCTTCTTTGACAAAAGAATCTTTTCCCTCTTCAGCAATCAAACCCTACAACAAAAAAAACACATTACTTTATGCTTGTGTCATATATGCACCTGCATGCCCACAGCACAGTGTTCTCCCAACAGGAGAGTAAGTTTCAGAAGGGGAAGAGTCTGAGGATCAAATTATGGGTCACAAATAGAATGTGGTATTTCAGACTCATCCACCAAGTCTCACACACACACAGCTTAGGCAAGACACACATTCCTGTGAATGAAACAAACATATTTTCCTCACTTAATCCCAAGAGTTCCTGGGCTAAATATATAGAGTGAACAAAAATAGACCATATGCTTCCCAGGGACTGTGAAAATTATTGCGAAATAATTTATCAACAGTTTTAGATCACTATCTAAAAGCATTTGATGTATCTTTTACCAAGTGGAGTTTATAACAAACAACATTACTTAGCTGTGGGGCAGAGAAACAGGAAAAATGGCACGTGTTAAAGTTAACAGTCACATACTACTCAATCAGAATAGGCAGCATTACAATGCTGTCCTTGAATATTCTACAGAGGACGTATTATTCGTGTACAGTTAAAGGAAAAAAATACTCAGCCTTTCCCAATTATGCCTGTTACTTACCCTTATCTTTCCCTGGACAAAGCTCGTAATGTCTTCATTTGAATCAAATACTGATAAAGTCTTCATAACATTGTGTTCTAACCACTCCCAATGTTCTGTTATTTCTTCTCTGCTGGATCCTATTGAAAAATAAAGTACTACTTTAAATTAGGACAGACTTCAATCATTTCAACAAAACTATTAATCAAGAGAATACATAGCAAATTACTGAGCTGCAGAGTAATTTAGATACACAAGTCAAAATCACAAGTCTTAAATTTCTTGTTACCTCTTGTGAACCGAAAATGTATTTCAAAAAAATACAATAGAAAACAAAAAAAAAATTTGTATTTTCAAAAAAATACAAAGAAACATGTCACTGCTGTGTTTTTATCTTTCAAGTCCTTTATGCAGCTCCATTTCTGGCCTTTAAATCCGAAAGCATCTCAGCTTTGTCAACATTATGTGGCTCAGTGCTGAAGCCTGAGTTGGACTGACAGTTCCTTCCTCTCAGCAGCACCACCCCAACACAGACAGCACAGCACCACTGCAACACTCTCAGTTTAATAAGGCAGAATGTGGGAAATGTGAGACCAAACCCATGAGGCTCAGCAGGAAATAAAATCTGTGCCTCTGATATCCTCAGCTTTGATCAAAATCACTGGCCCAGAACAGTTTCCAGAGCAGAACTTTAAGACTAGGGCCTGTTGTGCAAAATTTCTAACACATGTGAAGATGTAAAGCAAACATCACTGGAACCAGGGAGGCAGCAAGAACTGAGATGCCATGAGTGAAACTGCAGGGTATCAGCAAATTCAATACAGAGTCAGTGCTTTAAAGACTGTGACTCCCCACCAGATGCTGGGGGACAGGGACAGTGAAAGGACTTGCACAGGCTTGAATAAAGGCACTCTAGACTATAAATTAATTGGCAGCTTCATCCTCCACAAGAATGCTCACCAATCAAAGCAGGCAGTGCGATCACATACTACTGATACCCTCAAGAAAGAACACACCTTGAACAACTGCCTTTTTCTCAGCTTACTTTGTAAAGGGCAATTAACCAATTTTCAGAGGACTCCACAGAATTAAAGTGGACCTGTGAATGAATAGAAATTGCTCTAAATATAGTTAAATAGTCAGACTGCATTACACTGGGTGGATTTGCAACAACACCAAATTATATGAAGAACAATTAACATAGCAATTACATCACAAGAGTAATTCTTTTTTTCAGACTATACATGTAGACCTATTATTTGAGTTACGATGTAAATCAGAGGCACAGAGGCAACCCAGAAATAATGAAACTTTTTTGTAATTGTTTAAATGGTTTAGGAGCACTGTTTCAGACCCTCAATATGTAATAGCAGGAACAAAGTGTCATGCCTTCAATTTCTTCACAGAAGAAATGATCTAACACAATTAGGACAATTATATTATGTAGCTTTCTGTTGTAAAGCATATCTATGCAGCACAAAATCTATATAAATTCAGTCCTAAAGTGAAGATTACGTTTGTATTTTCCCAAGGGCTGACCTGATGGCAGTAGAATTCCCCAGAGTACACTTCCAGCATACATATTAAAGTACTTTTTTGATAGCCTGTCACTAGGTCTGATTTCTTCAGAAGTGGCCCTGAAATATTATTTATTGTGAATTCACAAACTGTTGAAATTCTTTAAGGCTGCCCTTTTAAAGTGACATGCAATTACATTAAATTAAAGCCACAAGAACAAATCTGTATTTACTTTTCCATTCCCTATTGCTTAATAACACAACATGAGAAAGAGATAGAACTTACACTACAAGAGATATGAGGAAGAATTCAGCTCTGACCATGACTGTGAACCTGCATGCTTTAACATGCAAAGACAAAGTAAACAAGAATATTAAGATAAACATCTACTGTTATTCCTGCTTACAGCACACTTTGGAATAAACTGACCCTGGGAGCCCATTCTAAGCTGTGTCAAGTTATCCTTGCACCTTACAAAGGAAAAGATTGTGCCTCTGTCACTGTAACAATGCCCAAAGGCTTCAGTCCCTGAAGGACTCCTGCAGAAAGCAGGCAATCAGAAGGTGTTATAGGAAGAGTCCATAACCTATTCTGAAAAACCGGAACCACACTCTGCTGTCAAGCTCAGGCTTGCAAATGTTTTTAAACCATTTAGAGGTCACGAGAACGACTATTGATGTGAGAGGATTAAGCCAAAAATGGACCCCATGCTTTGCAGCCTCCTTTCCCACTTTCTGGACTTGGCTGGCTCCCAGAGCCCAGTACGTACCGCACGCGATGGACCAGTAGACTTGGGAGTCTGGGGTCTGATGCAGGATGCGAAATGGGGCGACTTTCGACGTTGAGTCCAACACTGCATCTAATGTTCCCACGAGGAGACCTGTTGTGTCCAAGAAAATGCACACAGCACAGTGAAACTCAAGTTTTGAAATGCGCACTCCCCTCTGATTCGTTTCTTGGGGAACAGGAATGCTGCCCAAGCATGGACTAATGAACTCTGAGAAAATAAGAAGCACAATCAAGGAGAGCACAAAGTATTCCCAGAGGAACTTCTTTGGGATGTGATATTTTGATCCAGTAAAAGCCATGAGGCACAAATAAAAGTGAAGAAGTCTCTTGAGATGACCACTGTGGAAGTGACAGCCATGCAGTATGTACAACTAGAGCACAACCAGAAATGTAACAGGGCAGTCCCGGCCTTCAATGAGCACAAGCAGTAACTGAACTACCTCTTAATTAGTCATTTACTGTTCTGTTTTCCAGTCACAGGAAAGAGCCCTTGAAGACCATAATTGGCTGTCACCTCCCTGCCACTAAGTATTGAATTAGCCCCCATTAAACAGAGTTCAGATGAAAATACATTCATTTCACTAAAAAGCCAAGCTTCTTCTCTCCAGAACCAGGACAAAGACATTGTCTGGGAAAATGAGGATGCATTTTATAATGACTCAAAATCATTCTCTCTCACTGTGCAGTAATAAAGATACTAGCCCAGATATCTTAAGTGATCCTTTAAAATCTAAAAATCAGGAAATTCTAAAAGAAGAAAAATTAATACTGAAGAAACAATTGAAACTTTTGGTTACTGATGCACCATAAAACCTTTTCTTGTTACAACAGAAACAAAAATACAATCAACAGGATCTTTCCTGTCTTTCCTATGTTTCTCATGACACTGAGCTGATCCCAAAGATGGCTTTGCTTCAGCAAATGTTGCATTATTTCGTTCACAAATCTCCTAATAACATTTTCTGTTATAATATACAGTCAAAGATATTATTCACCATTTATAAGGCTAATGCAAAGCTTGAGCCAATGGTTACCACAGTGCATTAGAAAGCAGCACTCCTCAAAATGCCATCACAGACCCTGTCTCCTTGGAAGGCCATCAGATTTTAGACACAATGAACTGTACCAGGTGAGTATCCATCACCTCAGCACTGCCACAAGTCATGAACAGGACCTAGACTACAGGTTTGTGCCTAAGGCAATAAACAGCCCCACAGCAGAGTACAAACTGATTCCACAGCTATGGACACCGGCATAACTGTGAGGAAGAAGCAGAGACTCACTCATCTTCTCATCCTAGTCCTGAAAGTCCTCCACGAGCTGCCAGCGTTTGGAATATTGCATTACTGGTCAGGGCTGCTATACCCTCAAGTTTTTGTGTTTCTCCCCAAGCACTCCCTTGGATTGCTATTTCCCAATGGGAACCAAGGGACAACTTACAGAGGGTCCCTACTTTCATCTCTGCTTAAAACTAGAGTTTCTCCTGGGGATTCCACCTAATCATCCTGCTTTGCTCAGGGAATGATTTCAGCTGTGTTTATGGAAAGTGATGCACATTTATATGGAAAAAAAGGCTCTGCTTTTAGAAAACATTTTCAGTTTCATAGCTGCCTGATTAAAACTACTGGAAAATACCCCAGATGCTTCAGTAAATAGTGTAAAATACTCTAGAAATCAAAATAAGGGGCAAGGATCCAGAATAGCTTTGAAATGCAGATGTGTTATTACCAAGATGTCTCGAAAAGACTTGGTTAGAAAAATATCAACATTAGCTCAGAGATGTGCCACAAAACATCAGCACTGAATTTTGCTCTCAGTTGTACCAATTTAGGGCACGTACCAACTGACAGTACATGATAATAACTGCCCAGCATTTTGCCACTCGGGGTAAACACCACTTTGTCCTTCTATATTTATTTCACCAAGTACACCAAGAGAATACTAATATTGGTGTGGTTTTGGGTCCTTTTCAAAACACAATCTCAAAGATTTTTATTTTCTTCTCCTGGAATAGCATCAGTTACAGCGTTTTTATTTCTAAGGATCTACTTTACAGCAGCTTGACTACTTCCCATCCTTTGTGGGACTAGTGTAACGCAAACAATATCAGTTTCCTTTCACTAATGAAAAATGAGAAACGAAGAAAACATGCTTCTGTCTTTCTTTTTAAAAGAGCACTATTCTTCTGAAGCAAAGTTAGCACATACCTGGTCTCTCCTCTAATGCATAATAGTGCCTTTGAGGTCAATAACTAATTACATTAAACTGGATCAGACAGCCTCTTGATTTGCTGCATTCAAAGTGTTAAGGAACATAAAATACTTAAGAATGTAAGCGTTCCTTACAAACAGAAATGGTCTATTAGCACCACACTGGGCAGCCCCATTGCAGCAAGGATTTTGAGGAGCAGATATGTTGGTCTACAACTCAGTTCTCGTTTTTAGTTTATTTACATCATCATAAAAAAAGAGTTTCTGGAAAATACTGTAAAAGCTCTGTGTGAGTGGCAACAAATACAGAAAGTGACATTCTGCAGCTACACCCAGTTTCATCCCAGCAAAAATTGCTCCCTTCTATAATCTGAAGAATTCACAGCCTAATCAGAACAGAACCAAAGAGGAAAAAACACTGTAAAACAATCAAGTTTGTGACAGAGAGCTGTCGTGGGTTGGTCCTGGCTGGATGTCATGTGTCCACCAAGATGCTCTATCATCCCCCTCCCCAGAGTGACAGAGGGAGAAAAAGTATATCAAAAGCCCAGAAATGCAGGTCCATTTGAACCAAAACTACCAGCCTAACTTAGCAGATGCTCTGTTAACTTCCACTAAGGCTTCTCTGGTACAGGATGCAGTAGCAGGGGAGAAACATAACAGCAAATATTTCTTTACAGTGACAGGATAAAGCTTTCTGTAACAGCAACTACTTTTATAAAAGCATTTTGGTTCTGTTTTCAAAAAACAAAAAGGATTGAAGCCCCAGCTTTCAATAATATTAACCATGAAAAGGCATAATCTCTGTGTATTTGATTTAAAATACAGGAATGCCAACTTGTGAATAATACTCCTTTTCCAACATCCTCAAATTAAGCACAGAACTATTTTCTGGCTTCATTTTATTTTGTAAGTGAACTTGATTCCATGACTAAGAAATTCCAGCTTAAGGAAATACTGAGCATGGGCCGAGATGAGAATTTCCTAAGACAATTCAGACAAAAAACACATCAGTTTAAGCCTTCAGAGCCAAAAGATTTCATCTCCGTTTGCAATAATTCAAGTGCATTATGGTCAGTGGCTATGACTCAGGTAGGAAAACAGTAATTCATTCAACTGAGGTGTGTACCCAACCTTGCCTCTATGCAGCAAGAAAGATATCCTTCAAAATAGGAAAAATTACAAGTGCAACTCTGAAAAAAGTAAGTATTGATCTACTTGGTAAGAACAGAAGAAAGTACTGCAGATCATTGTTCCTCTGTTTTTGTTTCTAAAAAGCTGTCTGACAGGAACTGGGAAGCACATGCTGGTAATTTTTTCCACCTGTCATCCCCAAATGTAAACATGTGTCTTAACAGAGGGATGTTATTTGCCTCACCAATACAGGCACTGCAAAATAATCTCTGCTACAGCTGCTGAAAAAAAATACGTAGCTGACATAATTTCAGATCTTCATTAACCAGCAAATTTCCCATTTGATTCCTATCAAGGCTGAGGACCCACAGCAAGGAAGCCACACCAAAAGCTCTGTGTGCTAAAACACCAGCAGGGATAAATGATTTCTGCCCAGACCAGGAAGTTTGGAAAAGCACACACCTTTGTGCTGCAGACTAGGTCAAGCTAGATCACAAGGTTCCTCTCTCATTCTGCAGTTCCTACCAAAATAAACTTCTTTTAAGCTCGTACAAAGATCACCAAGTACTTTTTTAACTGGTCCACCATTAAATTTTGTTAGAGACAAGGTTCTTACCGTTGACATCCACAACTAATACTTGAACATTGCTCCTTCTGTCAGATGTCAGAGAAGGAAAATTTCCCCACAGCCCCTGACCCTGCCTAGCTCTGTCTCCCCTTCTCCCAACCTCCTGTGCAAGCAAGCCAGCCAGCAGTGGCCCACCCAACAAGCCACAGCTTTTAAACAGTAGAAATACCAGCAAGAGCCTTTGACAGACTTGGGATGGCAACAATTGTCACAGGAGATCCAGGACTTGGGAGAGTCACAGGTTTTCCCTACCCTTCCAAGCATGGCGCAGGGAAGACCAGTTCCAACCGTATATTTATTTCACTGATGAGTTTTTCACCTCTCACAGTTGCATTTTACTTATCTCTCTCAAGCAGAAAGAGGCAAACTGAAACAGCAGAAGCAGGAAATAAACAATTGGTTTGTTCAAATTTCAGTGAAAGGTTGGAATTTTATGGCACCAAATACTCATTTGCATCACTACTCCCAGCCTACCCATTTCCTAATCAAGGTCCTGCCTAAACTAGAACACAGATAGAGCTCTGTGACCAGCATGCTTAATCTCACTAGATCTTAGTTACAACACACGTATTCACAACTATATTCTCACCCACCCACTCTGGAAAACCTGATCAGCTCTCCAGAGTGGCTCTACAGGAGACAGAACAACCAGAGGACGTGGTATGGCCACATGGTTGCATTGTGAGACAACACACTTTGGGACAGCCCACTGTATGATGAATTACCCAATGGAGCACCATTCAGACAGGTTACAGCATCTGTATCCTTAGGGGAGCTCTACAAGAAAGAGAATGAAGTGCAAAGCTAAGCAGGTACATATCTGCAGGGAGGGAGGCAAGGCTGAGCACAACCAGCACAAGGTATTTCTGGACCTGTTTACAAGCTATCCACACAATCAAACTCAGAAGTGTGGTGTGTGTGCACACAAGCCATAACAGCTCCCTGTGTCATCTACAGACCACAAACTGGCCCTGCCCCTGTCAGTCCAGAGGGGTCATACAAACAAATCCAACTGCAGACTTCATTCTCTTCCTAGGACAGCACCAGAATTCCCAGCCTTCCTTCAGGTAAGTACCCCTGTTGACATCCATCTTCTGTTCCTTTGTCTGTACCTTTCTCCAGGTACTGGCTGCTTCCTCAAAGCTTCCCTCCTTAAAGCCTGTCTTACCAACTGTACTCCTGTATTTTTGGGAACCCTTTGTCACATCCCCACTAGTGCTATTCAAGCCCTGAAGCACCATCCATCTTTGTTTCCACTCCAGTCTTGAGGCATTGTGCCCTTCCTCCCTCCTGAGTCGGTCCTGCACTGCTGCCTCCCTCTTCCACTCCTAACTCCCAGTTCCTCAGTGCAGCCAGTCACCCCCAGCCTTGCCTCACCAGCTGTAAAACGCCCTTCAGGAGAACAGGATTGTACAGGGACATTTGGGATGGTTTCATAACTCAACAGCTGTGCTTTGCTTTTTCCTAAAGGAAGTGCTAATTTTCTCAAGTGACATTCAGCAATATCAAATTAAGCCCGGGCACAGCAAATTATGCTGGCTTATACCTAGGAGGTTTGAATATTTCCAAACCTGCAAACACAAATGTAATTACATTTTTATGCAACTGTTAATCTTTCTTAATCACAATTTTAATTCAAGAACATCTCACTTCTTTTGTTTCTGTCCAGGGAAAAACGTAATTTGCACAGAAGAATCTGTAAGAATTCACAAGAAAAGTTACAGAAATAAAATGTGCAATGCCACATCAAAAAAAAGCATACTACAGCAACTATCCCATCCAAGTGTTTTTCCCACACTGTCAACAGCCACCAAGGACATGAGAGCAGTTACAGAAGCCTCATCTTCACCAAAACCCAAAGGGGACTTGGAGAGCCCAGCTGTCTACCCAGCTGTAAGCCTATGGAGGAGGTTTTCAGATCAGCTTATTCCAGTTCTCATTGTTCCATTTAATCACAGTCCTTAAATGAATTTTATCATGCAGAAAGTCAACCTTCACAGCAACTCGGTTTCCTTGGCTGCCAAATATATGAAGGTAGAGAACAGGCCATCAAGCCTGACCCTCACAAGACTTCCAAGCTTGCAATATATCACCTTTGGTTCCAAGCAAAGCCTGACATTACCTATCCGCTTATAATACTATGATATACATAGTAACCTGGGATTTTGGGACGCTTTCTTTTACCCTTTTCAGGTGCCCTGCCAGTAGTTTATTCAGATGCCAATGAAGAATGCCCCACCTCCAGCTGCAAGGGCCATTTCTATATCTGAAATTCACCAGCCACAAGTTTGAACCTCGTGGTTTTGTTCAGTAAAATCAATAAATGTTTCCACAAGACAATTATGCCTCATGTTTAACATAGCATGCTTCAGGATGACACAAATTTGAGAGAGCCTAGAAAATCTACAGAAATGCAAAAACACTCGAGAACCACATCCCACTGAGGACTTTATGCTGACTCCCGGTAGCATTTCTCCTTGACAGGGTCAATGACAGACACCACCAGCCAGCCTACAAAGGACTCAGCTCTAGTCAGAATAGCTGCCACCATCACAGCGGTCTGAGGAGTAACTGGGTCCCCTGCAGTGCCTGATGATACAAACAGGCAAGAATTATAAATAGAAACTCAGCTCCATACCTTGAAGTTCTCATGGAATAAAGTTTATTATATGATGGTCAATTTCCTCTCCCACCCCTCTGTCACTTTCCTGACCCACCACTGCTGACAATTGCAGTGACAATTGACAAAATAATATGCTTGCTTTCAAAACAAGCAATCAGAAATGCCTGAGCAGGAGTTCATCTCAAGAGGCCCAGACGCACGCAGAAAAAGGGATCTGGAAATGAGCTCCTTGCTAAAGCGAGACAGATCAGTCCTTCCTCAGACGTGTCCACTTGCCCATGGAGCTGTGCCGGGCTCCGCCGGAGCAGGGCTCCTCAGCCCGTGCCGCGGCTGGGCTGTGCCGCACGCAGCTCCCGGTGACCCGGGGCGCCGAGCACCAGCCGCCCCCACCCTGCCGGGAGCCCGTCCCCGCCGGACTGCGCAGCCCCTAGGGCCGCGCTACCCACCCAAAGGAAGGCGAGAAGAGCCCCATGAGAAACCCAGGAAGGTCCGGGGCTCCAGAACTCGAGCACGTCTCCCTCCTGCCCCTCTGGCTGGGGGTCCCGGGGCCGACAGACCGCCGTCCTCCCGCTCCAGCCCTGCCCCGGCCCCACGGGGGCAGTACCTGCCAGCCCGCCTCCGCCCTCCTCGCCATAGCCCCGCCGCCTCTGCAGCACGAAGTACTGGTTGGAGCGCTCCTGCACCCACAGCTTGAGAGCATTTTTCAGCAGCACCTCCTCGGGCTTCAGCCACATCGCGCGGCCACTCTCGACGCAGCGCTCCCACCGCCGTGCCCGCTCCGCGCTCGCAGCTGCGGTGCCAGGCAGGGGAGGGCGGGGCTCCCAAGGCATGCTGGGAGCTGTAGTCCTTGCCGCCAAGGACCCGCGCTGAGCTGCTGTAATAGGACTACAACTCCCGTCGGCTCTGCGCTCCCCTGCCTCGGGACTACAGCTCCCGTCGGGCCCTGCGCGCCCGGGGCCGCGTGGCGGCGGGGGGCTGCCCCCGCAGCCGGGGTTCCGGAGCGGGATCGGGGCTTCCGAGTGCCGGCTTTGCGTGTCCCGGAGCGGGATCGGGGCTTCCGAGTGCCGGCTCTTCTTCCTCTCCCGCACCCAGCACTGCACCTCCCGTGCCCCAGGCGGGGCAGGAGCTGCTGAGAAGCTGGCCGCTCTGCCCATGGCACAAGTCCCGTTTTCAGTTCTTGCCAGACCTGACTCCATTTTCAGCCCACAGGACAGACAGACGTCACTGGAGTTCGGCGCCCAGGTGCGTTTTCCAGTCGGCGCTCGGTCTGGCACTGCAGGCGGGGTTTGGGGCGCAGGGAGACAGGCTGACAAAAAGCACAAACAGAAGCTTCGGAGGGCTGGACGCCCCACTGCCTACTCTGCTGCACTCTCTGGTGCCGAGGACTTCCCAGAGTTACCATCTTTTCCCACCTCCATGCAAGATTCACTCCTCTTCCTAACACAATCTGTCATTCAGTACAAATGGAGTAAGTCTTGCCGTTTCCCAGGAACTTCTGTGCACTTAGCACTCTATTTCCAGCATAACTAAGATTCTCAAGGATAATAATTTATTGATTGTGTCATACAAAAAGTTCAGCAGATAGTTGTTTAAACTCAGCCTCTACTTTGAGCTCTTTCTAAAAAAAAATTATGCACATTATGCACTAACTGTACAATTGCAACCTTGGCACTTTTACTTTATCCTGCCTTCCTTCATGCTTTTCAATAATACTTCACTACCAAAAATGCTGCTGCTAGCACTGGTCTATTTATGAGTACAGGCACAGTGAAGTTTTGCCAAGCAGTCACAGAAACTATTTGGCAATGCCCATCCACTTCCAGCTGCATAAGCAACCACCTACCTAAAGGACCACTGTGAAAGCAGACTCAAGTGTGCAATCACATTTAACTCAAAGGAAGCTTCAAAACTGGGTGGATTGCATTGGCATAAGACTTCTTTTCCTTTTCTTTCCATCACTCATTGCACCAGCAATAGAAGCTGTAGAACTGAAGAGCTGTACTTTGGGGACTGAATATAGATTGAACTAACACAATTCTTTTACTTGTTTTTATAACGGAGGAGGAAGTAACAAATTTCTGGTGGTCTGCCTTTACCAGAAAGGAATAATAAAATAAAAGTCATTATCCAGCACATGGTAACTAACACAGATCCAACATTAATGAGAGTCCCTGACACCCTGGCACACAGCTCTTCATGAGGCAGTGTCTTCAATCCCCCACCCGAAGCCACGAGACATTGCTGGGAGTTTACCAGGTGAACGGATTGAGTGGTTCCTGCATGGATCCTGCTTCTCTAAGGGCATTCCCAGAAAGAGTGTTTAACATTTAATTTTCCCTAATTAGACAAGCTGCTGGATACAGGAAATTAAGGACCTAACAAAGGTCTTCTAATTGTGATGCTAATTTTAAGGAGAAATGCCCTTGGCATTTCCTACCCAGAGCTTGCCTTTGGTGACACACACACACTGGACACGTTATGACGTGTTACTTGCTTATGTAACATTCCAACTTTGTTAATTGTATAATATTTAACAGTAAAATGCTATGTTTGGAAAATGCCTGTTTTGTATTTCTCTCCATGTTTCAAGGTCTTGAATGTCTTTCTCTTTTCCAGTTCCCTCAGGCACTGGATTCTTAATCAAATACTGTTCAGATGCAAAGACCGATCCTCTGTGGGCTTGGAGGAATTTATTTATAGCCACTTGAAAACCTTCTTAATCAGTGCACAATCATGCTACAGTGTAATCAATGCATTCTACAGCAACACAGATCTATTTAGTGCTGCAGAATTCTTTCACTTCTTCAAGACTTATCCTAGAAATTGTAAATTACTTCCCTCAAATAACAATGTCAAAATTACATAAATAAATACCTATATAAATAAATGTTGGCTTCACTGTGTATAACTAACAGTTGAACAACCAGTGCAGAGTTACTCTAGGAGTATTACATAATATTTAGTTAATATGGCATGAATGCTGCAATTTGATTTAAATTTTCTCTTAAAACCAAAATTAATTGCTAGAGATAGTAGATTTTCTTTGATCTCTTCCAAGTGACACCCCTGCAGGAGAGGAGCCCCATTCACATCTGCACAGGAAAGGCATCAGTCTAAACTTGAGTGAAAAGGCAGGGCTACCTTCTGTACTGGTGTGTTAAACATGGAAAGAAATTACAATAAATCACACAGGCAAGGTAGACGTCTTTATTTATTATGTCCAACTGTTACGTCGCTTGAGAAGTGCAGAATTTTCCCTCTCAGATGAGGAGAATTTTCCCTCAGAGATGGACTATATCTCTCCATTTTATGGCAAGAGTCCAACTGCCCTTATGACTCAAACTGCTTTTATGTTTGCAGCCCTCACCACAAGTCCTGCTTTTCCCTTTAAACAAAATTCTCATCTGAAACTATATTTCTACAGGGACACTTGAAAATTCTCCTCAAGATGAGAAAATGGTAGTATTTTGATTTGAAATTTAAAATGAAGCCCTGCTGTTGTAAAGCCTGATTCACAAGAGAGCACAGTAATCCAGCAGCAGGCAACAGGGCTTCCTCTCCTGCAGGGATAAAAAAACTTTCCCAGTCCCCCTTTGAGAGCACACAAGTGTTTGACTGAGGTGTCTAGATCAGAGCATTCCTGAGGGAGAGGGGTAACTAACTCCCTCCCTTTCCATGAGGGAGTGAGTAAATACTTGGACTGATGCCAGAGCCTGTTCAGTTTGCTCTCTGGGGACAGAGGAGTTGACACGTCTGTGTGACTCAGTGGGAATATTAACAGAGTCAACAGGCAGACATTTTAGCAACTGTACCACTTGTGGGCTCATTATTTCCATTATCTTACACGAGCATCAGCATATCTATAGAAAACCCCAAAACTCTTGCACAATAACAGCAGGTTTTTATTGCTTTTCAGAAACAACCCTAGCCTCAGGCACATTCCTGTTGGCTTCTTGCTTAGAAGAAGAGTCTGTCATGCCACAGCACACACACACACATAAATAAATATACACATGACCCAGAGACGTTCTAGCCAAACACAAGTGACCATTTTGCTGCACGGTCCCCTAAGTAGGGTTGGTAAAGACAGCTTCAATCCATAGAAACTTGGAAATACAAAAAAGTGAGAATGGATCTTTGAAATTTCTTTAAGGCAGTCTGACAGCAACAGACACGAGTTTAGTATCAAGATGGTGTTCACCAAATTTACACTTTCATTTTTAACCCAAATCTCTTGCATAGCTAATAGTTACAAACAAACCTGTACAGATAAGAACATGGCAGACTTGCAAGTTAAGCTGCAAAACTGGAGACCCATTATGTTCTGCCTAACAGTAGCTCAAAGACTGCTCAGATACTCACCCTGCATGAGTTCCTTTAGCAGTGGGTCACATTTGATGTAAGAATCCCTCTGAAAATTTTCCTCTGAAATAAATATCTCTCTGAAAATTAGCATAAGTGCCTCGAGCAAGCAAGCCCCTGCCTAAAGAGAGCATGTATACACCATCTGATCCTACACCCCCCTCAGGTCTCCACTAGTGCATTCCTTGAGAAAGGGCTGCGCATTCACATTACCCTAAGAAATGCAACTACTGAGGAAAAGGCAGGTTTGTTGCTATTAAAAGGCAGTAAATGTAAGGTTTGAATTCTACAAGCAAAGCAGCCCAAAAAGTGTCTTTCAATGTATTGGACTGATCTGAATCCCTTCCCTTTTTTCCCCTTGAATATCAAATTTTTGCTCCTATTGAACACAAAACTGGCAGATGATTTCATGAGTCTGTATCCTCATAATATTCTACTATATTTCAAACCACAATAAATTTATACCAGCTTTGTGAAATGGAAATGGAATGAAGTGATCAGGGGCTGCGTATTTACGGCTTTGCTGTTCCTTTCGCTGCTCCACACTTCAGAGGTAGAATAAAAAGGCAATCACAGCAAATGACAGCTTCTGAGTGGAGTCTGATTATAGCCAGCTTTGCAACTGGAGCTCAGAACCAACTGATATTTCTAGACTAGACTTGGAACTAAAAAGAAATACAAGACTTAACTGCTCCCAAACCAGCCAGGAGAGCAACAAGCTTTTACTGTATATCATAGTAGAGTACAGAACAAAGGACAAGTGATAACTTTTAAAATGTTTTTTCCTCAAAGCAAACATAGACTTTGGAGTAAGGAAAGGATGCTGAGCAACCTGGCAAAGGAAAAGTGAGATGCAGCCAGTCTGGTCTGAAGTGCACATGGCAGACTGCCTTGTGCTGAACACGCCTACAAGCACAATTCAGCAGCTCACTGAACACGTCCTAAGGTGCTTGGATTTTCTTTAACATTGAGTACAGCTACTAGGTTACAGCATCTCAACACAATTTCAATTCATGTAACAGTAGCATCCTGCACAAAACTAGCACTCCTTATTCCAATTACTTTGAGCAAACACTGCTTCTTTTTGGCCTCCCAAAAGAAGGATGTGTTTTGAGGTTGTGGGACAGGGTAAATTCAGAATCTGCTTCCATGAGAGCTGGTAATATTTTATGTCAGTCAGGATCATCAAAAATAGAGTTTTATTTACATTTACATATTCAAATTCAATACAAATTATGAAATATTTACAACCATTTCATTTGTACTATAGCTAAGAAAATGCATTGTTTTTCCCCCCAGATTCTTAAGTTATTTATTGGAGCCTCTAAGACAAAATCCTACTAAACAATAGAAACTAGTCAAAGATGCAGAGGTAAAAAAATAAAGTGCATTTATAAGATGTCCTTAGTTACCTTCACTGGACAAGGCCAAGTCACTTACTATTGAGGCACCCAGTGTTCCTACTTGACCCCATCTCAACTCCACACAGAGGACAGACAGCTTCTCCAACCCTCTGTTTACAGTCACAGGACATCGGCTCTCCCTGCAGCTTGTGCACTTGAGCAAGACAACGTACAGCAACAGTCCAGCATTTTTCAGAGGCTGGATCATATCTGAACAAAACACAGCAGATCCTTTCGTAAGAATCTATCTTTTCATCTTCGGCTGAGTCTTTCCTGAAGTCATCCCAGACTCCCACAAAGCCAGGACTCTGGCATATCGCTGGTGCTAGAGATGGTTATAGCTCCTCGAATCACTTGAGGATCTTTCAGACTAACAGACTAACATTAATAAGGTTTGAAAAGTTCCTGCAGTTGTTCCCTTTACAGTAAGTCAGATTTGGCCTGGCAGCTTGCAGCTCTCTTTTCTTCCCCTTTAGGAATGTGTGGTTGGCAGGTTGGAGTTGAGAGGTAGAGAATCAGTTTACTAGAGAACCAAAGACACTGTGGACAAAATCCAGTTTGACAAGCATTAGTTTGCACTTTCTCCTATCAAATTAGTGCACTGAAACATTAAAACCCATGTTGCTTTAAACAAAACTGTCTCATAAATAAGTATTAGAACAGATCAAAATTAATTTCTTTACAATGAAAATCCACTTGAATGAAAATAATAAACAACAAAAAAACCCAACTCAAAACGATTCCCAGTGGAGACAATTATGACGTAAAATATCTTCTCACTGAAACAACTCAAACACGGTAGAGAAGCTTTGCTGAAGATGGAACTTTTGTTTTAGTTAAAATCTGCTGTTTTTCATTATATTTAAGACAGCTTTATCTGGAGAGTGTTAAGACTCCTATGGGAAATACAGTTTTAAGAAAGGCAAACCATACAATGATTTGGACAAGTCTATTTATCTAAACATTGCAAATGCGGTATTTTCTGCAACAGTCTTGCAGCTTTTGGTTTATATGGAATGGCAGTAGGCAGCTCCTTGCAGAAGGCTTGCCCCATGTGGCTGGGCATGTTCTTAGAACGTGACTTCACAAACAATCCTGCCTTCACAAATTTGTGTTTCATCTCCCTCAAAGCCTGGGTTGTCACCGTGTGAAAGGACAGTCACAGTGGACGGCTGGGATTCTTCACTTACAGGATGTGTGTTGTCATCTGTCCAGAAGAAAACCAAGTCAAGACAAGTTAAGAAGCGCCACAGCCAAGTGTTACCACCTTAAAGCAAATCACACAAACTTGATTTGCTCAAGCTCAACTGCACTTTTCCTGCAGAAATGGAAATCCAAGGCCATGCTCCAACTGCCTCTCTCCTGCTGCCCCTTGTTAGTTTGGGAGCNTGCTGATTTGGAGAGGAAGGCCTTCTCCCTACAGACTAACCTTGTCTGGCTGATATCCCCATGTGTTCTTCCCACTCCAAGTGAGAATACACAAGAATGACCCATGTAATGTAATGACCCAGGCATGCCTTGAGTTGCTTAGAGGGATGCAATTTCAATTTCTGATGTTTAGCCCATAGGAAGTGTCCTCTTCTCTACCAAGGTGCTTCAACAGGGCCCTCCCAAACACACACCGCTTGCTGTAGCAACATGTCCTGCAGGAGACAGGCAGCAAATCCCAAATTTTCCCATCAGCTAGGCTTCCCATGGGAAGTAAGAGCATCCCCTTCCTAAGGCCATGCCACAGTTCAGGGGATAGTTACTTTCATTTGTTTATCTGCAACCTTTTCATTTTTTAAGCCAATAGCAACACTGAGTATATGCTGGTAAAGCTGAGCACTAAAAATACATTTTCAATTTGTTTGCTCTTGTTCAAAAAGATCGTATTTGGAAAATCTGATATTCTTTACAAATTAACACTCTCTAAAGTGTTCAAGGATGACTCAGCCTTGGCAAATCTGAAATTCAATTGAAGTATGTCTTCTCTATCCTGCACCATCTAAGCTAGAGCAAGACTGACTCCCCAAAAGTTTTCTGTAAGTAACTACTTAAAGCAGACAGAGCTAGTAGCAAAGCAACACTCATTCACCCAAATGAAATCTCCAAAGGGATAAGGGACATTTTTGGAAAAATCTCTTTGCTCTTGAAGTAGTAAACCTCTGACTTTGAACTATTTTTTCACAGACTTTGGCTTTTAATTCACATTAAGTTGTGTTTCATTTGAAAACAAAGACCAAGTGTCAGAGCTAAGGGCTAAAACAAAAGGGAAGATTACAATAACCCTGAAAAACAAAGTATTCAAGCCCTGTGAGATGCTATGAAGGCAACTCCCCCTAACTCACAGCCTAAGCAGCCAAGCACAGACGATCTAGCGAGGCAGATGAAACAGCAGACATACTTTCTAATGGTGCATGTGCCTCCTGAGCAGATTCATCTGGTCCCTGTACAGAATCATATCCAGATGATGCTGTTTCACTAAGATTGTCCTCTTCATTAACTATAGTGACAGTGGATACAGGTCTTTGGCCACTGGATGCTGGGGCTTGCACAGGCTGAGATCGTGGTTCTACATCCATCTTTGCAAAAAAAAGAGAAAACGGTTAAATTACGACTTGGCAGAAGGGTGCATCTTTCTGGGAGAACAGTGACTCCAAGGACTGAGTCTGGAGCACTTTTACGCAGAAGGAAAAACATGAAATGGAATAAAAGTTCTGCTGTTAACCTCTAGCATCAGAGGTGAAAACCAGCCACTGCCTAATTGAGTGGGAAGTTCAGACACAGTTCTGCATCGTTTGCCCAGTATCAGGAAAAGTCTTCCTTCCACTCAGTGCAGATTTGCCTCCCCCAGGCAAACTCTGGCTTACATTTTAGGTGGTCCAGGCAGCATCAGGCACTGGCAACAGCATCTCCTCTGGAACTTGCAACAATGAGCAATTACAGAACACATCAGAAACTCCTAATGTATCCTAGGAAATCATGCAGTTCCAGAAATGTCGTACATGCTAACACATTCACTTTTCAAGGGCTCCAGGTACTGACCAGCTGAAGAGAAACTGATTTCAGGGACAGTATGAGTTGTCAAAGTCTTCCTGAAGATTTGAGCAACACCCTTAGCCGTAAGCACAAGAGTTAAGAGCGATTCTTCCGTCAGGCATGAGTCAGCTTTGGCTGACATTCTGCCCAAGCCTTTAGGTGATACTAACTCACACCAGGTCAGCTGCAGGCTTCCCTAAAAGGGACACCGCAATTATTCCTACAGCATCTGGCCACAGACATGGCAACACCTGTGCTTATCACCTGCACTCTAGAGGCAGCACGAAAGAAGCCCAAGATGTGGTCACGACACCAGTGTAACACTGCGACTGGCAGCTGTCACCACGACAGGCTGCTGGCTTACCTCAACACCCAACACTTTGAGGATGTCACATTTGCACAGAGGACACGTCCCGTGTTCCAGAAGCCAGGGGTCAATACAGGTCTTGTGGAAGACATGGCTGGTGGAAGAAGGTAGCCAACAGGTTAGGCTTCATACCAGGAAGATTGCTCATGTGTCAGTTATGAAGGACCCTTTTGTAACACCAAGAATTTATTCCTTCTAAAAGGGATGACCCTATTTTGACACAAGTTTCAGCTGAAAGTTATGGATAGTTGATCTTTCAACCTGTAGCTGGTTTGTGCTTATTAGTACGCCGATACAACTTGCTAGAATTCAGCATTATCATTTTTGCTACACCTAAGCAGTCTAAAGATGTTTTTCCAAAACCATGTACAATATGTTCCCAGCTGATAATTTTAATGATACAACTGACATCTCAGCCTTAGCTTTAAGGTTAACTTCTGTCATGCAGATGCAGATGACTAAACAGCAGTTGTTTCTGTTGCAATTGCACAGGCAAATAATCTCACAGTTATGTCCTCAAGATAAACTGTAATCCCACCCATTTACTGTGTCTGTGCAATCACTGGGTATTCCAAGTGGATATTTGGCAGGCTGTACACTCAAGAAAGTAAATATAGACAAGCCATCACAGATGCAAATGTGTGCTTCTATTAAGACACTAAATTCCACAATGGGTTTAAATTAGGCCACAGATTTAGGAGGATGACTTGAAATCCTGTAATCTGCCTGTTCCCCTCAGCCTGAATAGAAACAGCAAGGCAAACAAGCACTGCTCAGTATTAATCAACCCTATTATGAGGTAAGTGCAAAGATCTCCACATCCAGTGCTCAGCAGCCTACACTCCAGTAGGATCCAAGCACTCTCCACTTCAGCTCACATAATCGGCACTTCCTTCCAGCTGCACCAACGTCATGTTTAGAATAAAACCTGAAACTTTCTTGACACCTGACTATTTTAAGTCCTTGAACTTAATACTGGACTTGTGAACCTCTGCAACTGTAAATGCCTTCAGTTGGACTCTCTGGACAAAAATGCCCTTGGCAAATAATCCACACCCCAGGGACTCATACCACCGATGTGATTCACAGGAACATTCATTTGATTGGTTCTTTCATAGATACAGTTAAATGACTTCAACAGGAATGGTCTCAGTGTTGAGATCAACCACCAAAATCAAGCATGTTCTTGCAGTAAATATCAGTTTATAACTCACATTAGGGAGAATTTAATATGGTTGATACTGGCAAATATCACCTTTCATGAAGATTATCAAGTCCATGTAGTCAATTTTAAGCTAGTGTGCCTCTGAGAGCTACATTTGGGCCACAGAGGAACGAAACATCACAAATGTATGTAAAAGCAGTCTCAGAGTAAATGCAGCAAATTCGTGTATAAAGAACACAATCAAAAGATGTTACTCCACTCTTACCCAAATAAGCCATGCTTTGTTTGCAGGTTCATACCAAGATTAGCAGGGAAATAATGAGAAGTCAGGTCTTCTATCAGGTGAAGTGTCTGGAGCCCATCTACAAGTCTCTGTACTCATGGCACTTAGTCCATTACTAAACAAAACTACCCACAAGCATAAAGTTGACAAGACAACTGGATAATCATTAACATACATGCCTGAAAGGTTATTCAGTTTTGGGGTTTTTTTTAAAGTATTAAGCATTAGATCAAGGGAGTTGGTTGATAAAACCTTAGCAGAACAACTTTGTATTACCAAAACAGCTTAGAGGTCCTACTGCTTGGGAGCAGAGAAAGCCTTTGCAAAACTGTAATCTGGTGCACAGCTGAGATTTGCCAGTGTTTGACAGCACTCCTCACCACACAAGAGCAGCTACCCTTTTTTCTGTTCTTCAGAACTTCGTTTTCCTACATTAAAATGTTTCCAAGTGCTTTTTGTAACCCTCCTTAAGGGTTATGACACCTCTTCCTTTGCACAATTTGGGCAGCTCATGTGGCAGTCCTCTGATTTTAGAAGCTTGGCCAGAGCAGTCCCAGTCAGCAGGCACAGGGGGAAATCCCACAGAACAAGTTTCCTTAAGCCCTGAGGCAGCTTCATTGCTCACCTTAGGAGCCATGACATTAAAGCCTTAGTGCTTCACTACTGGGCTTCCACAGCAGCACAGCAGTGAGAGACAACAGGAGAGAATTCTAGAAAAAAATAAACCGCTATAGCTCTATTTTGGTCTCTGTTTCAGAGGATGCATACAAGAAATGCTTTCTTCCAAACTACAAAAGCCAGCATGATTTAACAAATTTAGCAGAAACACAACCCTCATAGTAAACAGTAATTTAAGGGACAAGAAACAAGCAACATTTTGCCAATCAACTGCAAGTCAGTGGTAATATTCTTATACAACAGCAAAGGAAGAAATCCTTAAAAAGTCCTGGCATCCCACTGGGGGACACTGTGGTCTGCAAAGTTATGTGTGTCAATCCACTCAGAGGGGAAGTGATGAACAAAGGCCATTGGGGCACACTACAAATGTGTATTCACACCATTTCTGCTGTTCAAAATATTGTTTTGATAGATATTCAAGAATTCTCACTATACAACAATCTGATGAAAGTTTCTTAACAAACACGGCAGAATTTTGGATAAAGGGGCAGTTTGAAAGACAACTTACTTGCAAGTCAGAACACGCATTACATCATTCGGCTTGTACTGCTCAAAGCACACAACACAGGAATCTCCATCTGGACCAGTTTCCTAAAACAGTGAAATCAATTTACAGCTTTAACACACCTTGAAAGCTTCCTCTGAATTCCAGTCAGATTTACGGCAGACAAAGGGGTCTAGCTAGAGTCATCCATGATGCTCCCAAATATAATCTTATATAAACACACTTCGTGGATTACTCACAGTCAAGCTGACACTTCAAAAGAAGCATTGAAAGTTTAAATCCATGGTTTAGAATTCCACTGAAACTGTTATTGGATTACTGGAGGCACTAGTGTAGAGGTTTAGAAACTGCCGCCTCCAGTTTTAGTTACAAGAAGAGCCAGGGAAGCTGATTAGATACTAGTTTATGTTTAAGCATCCATGCCAGAAAATTAGGTCCTCTCACATCAGCAAGACTAAGAGCAAGCAGCTAACAAAATAAACTGATTTATATGAATATAAGCCTTGAGGCCTGGAAAAGGACCTGGTCTGAAAGAGGAACTGTCTCTGCCACCAAGAGTTACAGGCTCAGAGAGATTTCTGCATTCTGCTCCAGTACTAGGGAGCTCTCCAAGTTCCAAGCAAAGGCTGTGCTGTAATGCAGGGGAGATCACAGGGTCAGTCCTACCTTGTCCCCTTCCTTCAGGGTGCGCAGCTGCATCTGTTCAATGGCCTTCTTAGCCCTGGCCCTCAGCCGCCGCTGTGACACAAAGCAGTCCTGGTCAGACACAGCCATTTTCCTGTGCACTTACTAATACTTACCAGGTACCTACTGCAAGCAGGCAACAGTTTTAAAACCCAGATGTATCAAAACAAGCCAAGTAGGCATGACCATACTATTTGGAGACAACATGAAAGAGTTTCAGGATGTACTGACGCAGTTACTGACTGGATGACACACCAAGACGGCACTTACATCTGCTTTGATTGTACCTAACCTTTTCACAAAGCACAGGAATTATAAGTTCTTTTTTAGTTTGAGAAGATGCAAGATAATACCTTGATCACATTAAACCCAGCCAGAACAAACAGAAGCCTTCAAATTGACTTGGTACAGAAGACTGAACACTGAGTTTAACAATCGTTTTACGTCATACTCACTTTAGGACACCTTCTTGCCACAAACATTCTGATGAAAGGTGAGAGAGATTCTTTACCAATCAGCCCACTTAGCACCCTGAACTACTCCTCTGCCTCTGCTGCTCTACAGCTTGCCTGGCAACTGTTGCTGTCCAGCTGTCTCTGCAGTGCCTGGAATTAGCCCAGGAGCCAAGCTCTGCTTAAAGGTCACAGTTCCTTTGTTCCACTGACCCAAAGAATAGGACTGTCCTTTCCCTACCCGGCACACTTCAGGCAGCTCTGGCACTGCCATCCCCAACACAACACTCACCTCAGGGACAGACTAGGCTCAAGTTCTGCAGTTAACCAAAAAGCCTCTTTCCAATTCCATTGCTCTGTGCAGGAGCCCTGCACTGTTGGCTTTCCAGCGTTCCATCTCCTTAGGGATTTTAGCTCAGTTTCATGAAGCTTTTCCAAGTGCAGTANCATAAGATTCCTTGTGCTGAAGCAGTAAGTAGCAAACAAGTTGATTTATACGTTCCCCTGGGACCATGTCAAATAGTCCTGGCACAAAATGAGCTGTTTTTGTATTAGCATTGTTTTTGTGTCCTGTGAGTATCCATGTGCATGCTTTAAGAGTTTAATAGCTAACAGCTACTAACAACTATCAAGGAAGAGAGACATACAATCCAAAGGTGAGGGATGCAGACATCCAGATTTGTTTACAAACAAGAACTACTGAGGTTTTCTTGGAAGTTTGTGAAGTTCTCCTGAACACATCAATATATGTTTCTGTATGTCACTTATGGTTAACTTTGAAATTATGTTGTCCTTGTCAAGGTTTGAGACTGAAGCCACAGAGCAGCAACCACACACTGCTGTTTACTGAGGCCCCCAAAAGTCCGAGCAGCAAACGTGGTAACATCAAAAGAGCAGGAATGCAGCAGCATAAGTACTTCTCATACATGGCCAGAACTGTCACCACTACTTATTAATAACTGAAAACAAAACTTTTAGGCATGTACTCCCTCATACAGTATCTCATCTACACATCTAATGTCAGGCCAAGCACATTAGACAGGATACAACTGGCTGCAGTGTTAATAATTTACTTGAAACAGTATTTTAAGTTTTGCATGGGCACCAGTTTAATTGCTCCTCATTAAATGCATCAATGGCAAAGTCACCTTTAACATTGATTTTGGCATGTACAGCAGAACACCCCTCCAAGGAATGGAGACAGGTTGCAGAAGAAGCTTTATGTTGAATAGTCTACTGGGATATTCGAGCTTGGAATATCAAAGTATTTTGTGAAGCTCAATTTTTCAAGTGAATGTGAAACATGAATTATGTTAGATCTATAAAAGCCCTAACACAGAAAAAAATAGAAAAAATAGCTAAGTTGAGGAAATCGAATCAAAATATTACAGAGCAGGTCAGGTCCCAGCTCCTGTCCAGGCTCTGGCCTGTCAAAGTAGTGAGGTACCTAAATGGGAAAATTAGGTTTGGAGCACTCAGTCCTAAGTCTTCCTTGTTCAAAGCCGCCAATTTAACCTCCTGCCCTTTCTGCATAAGGGTGCCTTCCTGGCACCCTGTGAGCATGGTCATGACAGTGCAGACCAGACAGCTCTGAGGAGGTTGGCAACTTCTGCTTTTCTCCTGTAAGCTAAGGAAGTTCTTCCCCACAGGTAGCCACTGGTAGCTACTGCCATTGAAGCGGTTTTGAACTGTTGGAAGTTGAGCAATTTGCCTCCTCCAAAGCCATTAATTAGGTCATTTCTCAGCTGCAACATCTAATCTTTATGAAATCAAAGGAAGCAACGACTTGAGCTGAAATTAGAAACCAGGCCACAGATAACATCATGGGTCATTTTGCTCTATTAAGAAAGGTTACTATATTGAGAACTGAATTTGTCAGTACTCCACTGACTAGAAAGGTAGAAAGCCACCTACCACACTTGCCTCAATTTTCCACCTTCTTGCTCACTGACCTCCCAATGCAGGAAGACTGCAGAGGTGGAGACATGAATTTCAAGCCCAGAAGAAAAGATGCATTCAAGAAGGAACTAGCAGGTTGCACAGTGTAGCTTGTTCATGAGGAAAGAACTGCTCTGGTTTAACTGTTAGGACGATGTGCTACTAAACTTCTCTTTTCACCTGGACCAGAAGCTGACATGACTGGCTTTTCTCAATAGTCACTCAAGTCCAGGCAGTCTGACAGGAAAGCCACCAAGACATACCATACAAGTCAGGAAGCTGTTTGACTAACATTCAGTTCTTCATAGAGCAAAAGCACTTAAAACTCTCAAATTTTGGATCTACATGAAAATCCAATCAGCAGCTAACAGGGCACATGGTAGTATCACCTTTTACTAGTTTACCTGAACTAACAAGCATTTTTGTGTTATTCTTTACTTACCTAATCACTGTGAGGTCAGTCTGAGATGCCAGGGTATAAAATTGAATTGAAAACAATTGAAAACAATTCTGGATTGTCTTTGAGTTTCAATTTGACAGAATACTACATTTTTACACCCTGATAGCAGAGAAGCTTTCTTTTATTCTTACACTCTACAAAGCACTTCTTAAAGCTTCCTAATTTCAGTTCTGCTGAAATCATGTAGAACTGGCATGTCATTTATCACTGTTATTTTTTCAATCTGCAGAAAGCTCCTTGAGCACATGGAACCCAAGACTGCTAGCCAAGCAGACTGGATTTTCCCAGTACTAGCTATCAGTGAGGCATTAATAATATCTGCAGTTTCTTGAAAGCCTGATAGCTCACAATTGCACTGTTAAGTAACTTCAAAGGAGGAAACATTTCAGTTTGATTTAATGAACAGTGTGTAGGACACCCAGGTTTTCCTGCCCAGGTTTATTTAGCATTGTTAAACAGAGCTATGAGACTAAGGTAGATGGCAGGGTACTGAAAGAGGGGATTCATCATCAGGAGACTGCATCTCTGTCCAAAAATGTCAGCAAGAGAATAGCATCACATTACAGAGACAACTCCACATTTCATCAAGGAGTGGCAATGCTGCATCACACAGGCAGATGACAACTTCCAATATTTCCAACCCTGAGTCTGTCACTGTAATTCTCAGAAAGCCTTCAGTCAGCAGCTTTCAACAAGCAGCAGCCTCCCAACCTGCAGCTAAAGTCATGCCCCATTTTGCAGACATGCTCCCAGTCGTGTCTCCTGTTACAGCAAGGACACAGGCAGGGCTATGTGGGAAGGAGGAGGGTCAGCTAAAAGCAGTTTAGCTCTCTCACAGCCCCCACTACATCAGCATTACAGCTACACTGCAGTTCAGAGAACATTTGTAGGAAGCAAATCAGCACAGTTAGCTGAGCACAATTAACTTTTCCCCACGCAGTTTACTTCTGGCTGTTCTTTAGGAAAGCTTTAAGCTGTGCAAAGATGTATCTCTTAGCATTTTAAAGATCGAACAAACAAATTCATTAATTTTGGTACTTAACCAAAGCTTACAAACCTCAAGATCCACACCATGGAGAGATGGGGGTATAAAAAAACAATGGCACAAACTCACCTGCTCTCTGGACTGTGCCCTTGCGATGATGAGTCTCCGAGCAGAGTAAGAGACATAGCAGCCCACGGTTGCTGCTGCCACAACGAAAAATGACACAGAAATGAAGAGGATGGTGAAGATATTCATGGAAAGACTGCGTTTTTTGCCCACTTCGATGACCATGGTGACTTTCATGCCGCTCTGAATCCGGCGCAGGATTTCCATGCCTTTCAGGTTGCCAATCATAATTGCAACGATCTTTTCAGCACCTGCAAAGGAGAATCCTTGCTCAGTTCCCAGGTGTTGTATCAGAGGCATTGTCTTACATGTTCTGCTTCAAGTGCTAAAGAAATGGCTGTGGGAAGTTTCTAAATAGCATTTATAGTTTCAATATGAACTGATGGAACACATGCCATTGCTATGTATTTGTCCAGCTCAAAGTATGTCCCATTACCTATAAGCAGCATAAGTGAACCATGTTTAAAATTCACTCATCTCCACAGCATTCCTCACTCCTATACAGGACACAGACGGTCTTATTTTAGACACAACACTTTGGTGATTTACCTTTTAACATGCCTTTGAACTACATGAAGTTAAAAATAAATCCTCTACAGAGTAAGGCCACTGGGGATTGTGATATCTGTATAGAGATTGCTTCCTGTAATGGATCCAACTCCCTCCCTGCTCCACTGCTACTTAATACCTCTTTCCTGATTTGACAGTACTTTTGAGTACTTCCCCAGACACTGAACAATCAGAGGTATAGATCACCCTTCACTTCTGTATTTTCAGCAGCAATAGAGAAATGACTGAAGGAAATTGCATCGTAAATTCTAAGTGTTTTTGTGAGTTTCTACTGCAGATTCAGAGGGAAGCAAATACGAAGGGAGGTGTGCTCCACTTTTAAACAATTGGGGGCAAGATGCCAAATGCCATCCTGATTTTAACAGCAGGTTTTATTGGCTTAGTTGAACACCATAAGTAAAAGGAACCAAGGTGTTTATGGTAGGAAGAAATTTCAAGCAACTCCAGTCAACAAGCACAGACCAGATCAAACTGGCTTCCTTTCAGTGACGTGCAAGGGCTTGAGGACACTTGATAGCATTTGTAGAAACATTAGAAAGTCCCAATATAACAGAGAGGCTCTTAAGAGGGGGAAAAAAAAAAAAGGGAGAAAGGGTGATGAGTAAATTATCACTGCTCACTCTAAACTAAACACAAAAAAAGAAGATTTGAGGCGAGCTAATCAGGAGTCTCACTGCATTGAACCATCACCTGCACAACATTCAAAATAGACATCACGTGGGGGAAGAATAAAGACTGTTACAAAGTGCTATTTTTAGCTAACCCCCTGGCCAAACATTCTTTAATGGGAAGACCAATTGTTTTTCCCTCTGCTGAGTTACTCAAGTTATTTCCCTCTGCTGAAAGTTATTCAATTTTCAGCTACTAAAAAACCCTAGAATTGGTGTTAAACCATAAAGGCTGTCATTGGAGAAAGTGTTTATTAGTTTTCCAGCTTGTTCACATAATGCTTGTGATCCAACACAGCAAGCAACCTTCCTCAGTGGGACAAAACTCATATTTTATTCTGAAAGCTCCTTGTAAAGACAACGACACCACACAGAGAAGAGAAAAAAAGTCTCCCAGACTGCAACTACTCTTAAGGATGAACTAGGGCTTATACAATCGTATACAAAATGAGCTGGAGTCAGGTGTTAGCAGCAAGCAAAGTCAAAAGCTGAGACTTGCTTTCATAAGCACGGAAGAAAGCGTGGAAGAACAGGCTGCAAAATGAGTAAAGGCTTTTTAGCCTGCCAAAAAAAAAGCAAAAAGCGTTGCTCTGCCCTATTCCCCTATATTTCTGCATGTCCTACAGTAAATCTATCTTGCAGTTACGCACAAGACACAGCATAGTGATTCCTATTAATGAAATGTCAACATCAGCCTGTAATACCATTGTAGCTACTAAGTAATCTATTGTGAACAAGTTTTGCTCTTAAAGAAAGAAACATTCCATTTAAGTTTCAGACTGCATAGTTCACAAGGACGTCATGAGATGACAGCTTTAACCCTCATTGACACTTCTCAACCCCAGAGATTTCTGTTGCAATTTCAGCTCTGCATCAGATGGACACATGCGAGTGGCCAGCTGCTGGCTTTGACACTGGCCCAACAAGGGCAGAAGTGAGTGGCCATTTCCATCAGCACGTGCTTGCAACGACTTCTGTGCTCCTGTAACAAAAGCAAGAGGATCATCCCCCACCCAACACTTCCTGAGCTGCTACCTGGGTCCCGTTATGACAGGTACCGAAACGTGGCCTTGAAATCACCAGCCTAGACCGAGGCTCCTGACAGGGCTTGGCCATCATGTGGGAAACAAGGTATTTGAGGGGACATCTGCAGAGGCATCTCAAGCACAGCAGCTGCTCTCAACTGTCGGCTTTTTCCCCACCCAGACTCCAGCAAAGCAGAGGGAAGTCGGTTAGTTGTGCATGGCAAAAACCTCACAGAAAGCCAAGGGTTTTGCCCGGGTGTCAGCTTCTGTGGTTCAGCTGAAACTTCTGAAACAGTTTTTAAGGGACACTAGAAGGTGAAATTAATCTGCTGCCTGTTTAGCTGATAATGGGCTCATTGCTAAACAGAAGCAAGACCTGTTCAGTTAAACATTTCCCAGCCTCTTTCCTTTCCCATTTCCTGTGAAACTGGAGAGGGAAGTTATTCAACTCTTTAGGAAAACACAACCTGCCTCTTTGGGCATCTCCCAAATTGTAAGGCAGCAGCTGGTCAAAATCTGAAGGAAATGGACTGATGAAGCACATGAACCCCAATAGTTTGTTGGGGCAAGGAAGAGCTGGGGCACAGCAAGCTGGACCCAAAAGGAGAGTGCATGACTGGGATCAAAGTTTCACCTTCTTAGATCAGTTTGACTTAGATGTAGAGTGGAATTGCATCTATTTATAGCAGTATCAATATCTATACAAAACTCTGCCCTGCAAAGATTCCACTTGCTCTGCCAGTACACATCTGCTCCTAAAAATGAAATTACAGCTTTGACAATTCAGTAGAGAAATGAGGTGTGCAAGGGGGGCATAGAGCAGGGAGTATTAGCTTTTGCATAGTACACCTGCCTTTTCACATTCATTTGATCATTCATGATTATTATAATCCAGTGCTGCATTTTTGTGTGCTACAGATAAATCTATCCTGAACCAAGCAAGCTGTAGAGCCTGGAGAACACTTGCCCCACAGTATTTAGAATGCAACGGTACCTAATCTGCACTTTAAAAGTGCTCACTTGTAGCAATAAAATCACAATCTATTAATGCATTAAAACACATCAAGGCAAGGTACAGATCTCAAGGTCAAACAAATCCTCTGACCAAAGCCAACTCAAGAACTACACAAGTCACTTCCTCTACCCTCACTCAAAAGTAATTTCTCAACTCGTTCAGGCATTGGAACCATTTTGCATCATTTAAACCAAATAAATTCAGCTTAAATTAAGTCATGAAAGACCCCTTCATTTTGGTTTAAAGGCCTCAGTGTAACTTTGGGCAAATTCCATAGATCTTTCCTTTCTTGGACAGCAAGAGCCAACCTCTCTAGCATCTCTATCACAATTTACCCAGAATAGGATGTAAAACCGGACCATTTTTCTCTTTGGGAATAGACCAAGCTACAGTTGTTTGGTGAAAATATGTGAGGAAGGCAATAGTTTTTGAGGGCATTTTTAAGAAAGAAGGTATAAAACATGCTAAGTAGGCAAGGTGTTTCAGAACAAGGAAAAAGCTAGCGTGCCACACACAGCCTCCAACATTTTGGAACCCATCATTTTTTTCCCCTCAGCTTTCTCAAAGTCTGAAGTTTTGCCTCATCTTTAATCAGACTGAAATTAAGTGCCCACAGTTTTACCAGTATTCCTTCACTCTTGTGAAGAGAGAGAGGTTGCTCAAGAGAGCATCTTGTGCAACCAGTGCCTCTGCTTTGGCACAGCCACGCTGCTTCTCCCTGGGACCAGCACAGCTCCAGGGTGCCCACCACTCCACTTCCAAATACCCCCAGCCCATCCTTGTTCCTGGTGAGATCACCAATCCATTTCAATAGCCACAGCTGGCCATCATATAAGCCACCCACTCAGAAAAAGCAGAATGGAAGAAATTATTTTGATTTTGAATGTTTCACATATTGAAAAAAGGAAGGGAAAAAATAAATAAAGCACAAACTTTGGAGTTTGAATTCTCAAAAAATGAGCAGGTTCTCCTTAAGCACAGCACCACAGCAGAAATGTTATCTGAAGGCTCTTTCAGGAGATGAAATACAACTCTAGCCTTAGTGCCTGTATCATTGTTTTTATCTACAAGATATGGTGCTTGCAGCACAGATCTGTAATAGTTGTGCCTTATGCCTTAGTCAAAGGAGCTAGAGGTATTCCCCTGGCACCCCTCCAACCCCACCATCCACAAAAAAAGGCATTAGGAGAGCAAGCTATCTCCTGTTCTTTAACAGGAAGATGCTCCAGTTTGCTCTCTAACCATTTCGTACCAGTTTAGCACACCTGGCTCCTCAGGCATGAAGAGGAGTGTCTGACAGCCTATCTTCCATGCTTAGGAAAAAAAAAACCAGTGTCTTGAACATTGCTTATCTCACTGTACTTGATTAGCAAGAAACGGGATTTCTGGTCATTATCAAACAGGCTGGTACAAGCTTACTGTTATCTGTTACAGTAGGAGGAAAAATAAACTAACAGGGTACACAGACTGAGCTGGTATTACCAGCCTTACGTAATTCACCTCAGATGACAGGCCAGCACTGCACATAAAAGCCATCAAGTCTCAGTAGCACACCCCACTCTAGGGACATGAGGGCTCTCCCTGGCCTCAGACACTATGAAACTAGACCCTGCAGGCCAGCTCTGCTCTCATCCATGGTACAGCCTGGATAAAAAAATAAAAGTGCTGATTGCTGTCATCCACACCCACAAGGCAAAATCTCATCAGGAATGTGCCCATCCCCACAATCATCCTCCATCCCAGATATTATCAGAGGAAACACCTTTATTGCCCTGTGATAAGCTCTCCCCTTTGCAAGAGGGGAGAGTGACTGAACTCATAGTTCAGGAGTAATACAAGCTTGGATAAGCTGATGTTAGTAGGCTTGTTCCTTCTTCCCCTGCTTTTCATGTTCTCCACCCCAAACATTACCTGGTACCAAGATAAAAGAGTAATTTACATTCAGTTATTTAAAGCTACAGTCCCTTATGATCTAAACTGTTTGACTGAACTGCCTTTTTCCTCACACTATTACCTAAGCTTAATTAAATCTACTTCCAGCTTGCTTTACTTGACATACGCTACTATGTCTGATCTCTTCCTCCTAAACATACAAGCCTCTCAGCATACAGGGGCAAGCATTCACACAAAATCATGGAATGGCTGGGGTGGGAAGGTACCTCTGGAGATCATCTAGTTCCACACCCCTGCTAAAGCAGGTTCACCCAGAGCAGGTTGCACAGGATCCCATCCAGAAAGGGTCTGAATATCTCAGTGAGGGAGCTCCACAACCTCGCTGGGCAGTCTGTTCCAGTGCTCAATCACCCTCACACTAAAGAAGTTTTTCCTCCTATTCAGATGGAACTTTCTCTGTTTCTGTTTGTGCCCACTGTCCCTTGTCCTGCTCTGGACACCACTGAAAAGAGTCTGGTCCCATCCTCCTGACATCTACCCGTAACACATTTGTGCACCCTGATGAGGTCCCCTCTCAGTCTTCTCACCTCCAGCCTAAACAGGCCCAGCTCCCTCCACCTTTGGTTGTGTGACAGATGCTCCAGTCTTTCATCATCTTCACAGGACTTCTCTGGACTCACTGCAGGTGTTCCATGGCTGTCTTGAACCAAGGAGCCCAGAACTGCACACAACTCCAGATGAGGCCTCACCAGGGCAAAGTAAAGGGGTCAGGAGAACCTCCCTTACCTCTTCCTAATGCACTCCAGGATCTCACTGGCATTCTTGGCCACAAGAACACACTGCTGGTAATGGACAGGAGTCTACCAGGATGTGTGAGGTCTTCTCCACAGAGCTGCTTTCCAACAGATCAGCCCCAGCCTGTACAGCTGGCTGGGGTTATTCCTCCCCAGGTGCAGACACTTGCTGAACTTCATTAGGTTCCTCTCTGCCCAGCTCTCCAGCCTGCCCAGGCCTCCCTGAACGGCACCACAGCCTTCACGTGCATCAGCCCTCCTCCCCAGTCTGTATCATTGGATCAGGACACACGCTATCCCTTCGTACACATCAGGGATGAAGAAGGTGAACAAGACAGCAAGACACAGAGAGAAGGAAGATTTCCACACTAGGAAGTATGGGGAAACATTTTTACCAAACAGGCTAGGTGTGTAAAGGGGCACATCAAGACCAAATGTAGTTTAACATGATGTTGGTTTCCATCAGTCCCCAAGGAATACTGGAGGTGGAAACCAACCTGCACTCCGTTTAGTTTAAATGGTGTTATTATTTGTCAAGTCAATCCAACAGTTACCGAGCCTTTTTTTCTCCCCCTCCCTCCTTCTTACCTCCCTCCTTCTTAGCCTTAAAGTCTTACATAAATGTTCCTGTCCCCTAAATCTTAAACATCTATAACATGAAATCATCCTCTAAAACAGCAGCCAGGACAGTAATACTTTTCAAGGGCACAGAAATTAACGAGATCTTGTGGGACAGCTCTCTTCACATGCTGTTTGGTCACTGGCACTTGCAAGACTAAAGTACCACCTTTCAATCTAAAGGTGCAATCTAAAACAGCATCTAAAACCTGGAGAAACAGCAAGCAAAATTCCTAATGAAAATTCTTTGATGAATTTACTCAACAGTTTTCAGCAGTTTTGATTTAATAAATACATTGCTCACCCTCTCTGAGAATGAGCTCACCACCAATACCCCAGATCTCCACATGCTGGTGGCAGCTAAGTGTTCACTGGAAACAAGTGAGTTTGAGAAAGCTAACGGTAAAATTATGTAAATGGGCACAGTCTCAGCCAGAAATCATCTGTCTGTGTAAAGATGACAGGTCACACTGGACACAGTGGGGAACTGTGCTGAGCTGACTGCTGTGTGCTCACCAGCACATTCAAGGCTGGAGGCAAACAAGCACTGTCATTGTTTTAGTGACATAATGTCCCTCACAATGAAGCCTCTGCTACCACAGCTGTCACTTAGGATTTTAATTCATCCTTTCACATTTCAGCAGCCCAGTAAACCCAAAGTGCAAGGGCACTTACAGACCTATTCCAGGCTATCTAAGGGATGATGCCTACCCTACAGTTTTCCATGGCACAGAGATGCTTAAATTATATCATAAAGAGCAAGGGCAGGGATCAGAAGCTGTTAATAGCACCAGTTAGTCTCATTCAGTTTCTCGATGCCCCTCCTGCTTGCTCACAGACTGTTGTGCTGGGGGCCTCAGTCACTGTCACACCCCACCATCCCCTGAGGGTGGGAGATCAGGGTTACTAGCCAGACCCACGTGCTACAGTTGCTCATCTGAATGCCACTACAGCTGTGACATTGATTTACTCTAAACCAGGCAGCCAGGAGAACCAAACTGAGTTTGAGGGCATTAAGACAAAATTGCAACACTACACATGAAAAAGCTATTCTCAGATGCAACGAGCTACAAACTCCAGACACAACAGGCTGCAAATACCATCCAGGCACAGTAGATGTATGTAAACTCCTTCTCAAAAAGGAACTGTAGGAAAGGCTTAATGAGCTGCAGAGGCTCATCTGGCCGTGGCCAAGGAACATGAGAGTGGAAGTGTCATTAATTAGATCTTCCATCCTCATCATCCTCATTTCTCTCCTCAAATGTCCTCAGCCCAAGTCTTCACTTACTGCAAAGAGAGGTGCACTATTTGTTTACACAATGCTTACAAAGTCTCAGCAGATCTGCCTTGGGATCACAATTCTGACTCAATCTTTAATTGTTTTACAGCTTACATTAGCCTTTTAATACGTTGGCAACGTTTTAGCTTGTTTCTGAAGATCATACCTCACAAAAAGCAGTGGAGCACAACTAGACACTTCTGCCATGCACTGTTTTTCTCTAAGCACACGGAGGTAAGGCTCCACCTCAGTGAAATTCCTGCAGGGTAAATTAAGTAGCAGTGCTCCATATTCAACCTTTCCTTCCCCTTTCACCCACTGACGCAAGTTTACACTTGAACAGATCTTGTTAGCCTAAGACACACTATTACCCCTTCAGCCAGAAGCATTTAGCTGTGCTCCCCCACAATAAGCCCTCTGCAGATTGGGTTCTGAATGCGCTTCTCAAGTCTAGAGCTGCGCCACAAGAGAGAAACCAAAGAAAATTACCACAGTTGCTTTCTGACCTGGAAAGAATCCTTCCTCACCAGCTGCAAGGAAATACTGAACACCAAAGAATGCTTCTCACGGGCACCACCATGCCCTCAAGCCAAAGCCACCTAACAGCCTGGTTCTACCTTAAGGCAAGGTCCACCTTTAATACAAACCAACTCTTGCCCTGCACTTTTTCCCCACATGCTGCTGGTTTTCTCCAATCAAATGTCTTTTTCAGAAGGTCAATAGAGATTACAGAGAGGTGCAATTATGAGCACACAGAACTGTACTTTGAAACCCTGCTCAGCCTGACACAGAGTGGTACCATCTTAAAATGTGCACAGTTAAAACTCAAGTTTGCTAATTGATACGGGTTTGTGCTTATAAACCACAAAGCAAATTTTACTTTGGACTCCATTAAATTCCTGACATTCTACATGTTAAAGATGATTAGGCAGGATTTGATCATATCTGATTTGGCTATTCACTGCCTTCTGTTGTTTTAATTGCCAGAGTGGTTTGCTTTTGTTGGGTTGTTTTTGTTGTTCCATATTTTTTTTAAAGTTGGCACACCAGAAGGTTATATGGAGCACTGATGCAATAAAGAATTCATCAGACTAACATGATGATTATAAGAAAAAAAGTCTCTGGAAGCAGAATGACTAGGACAAACACTACTGCAAGTACAAGTCCACTTAAGTCTCCAAACAACAGAGTTGCTTCAAAAGTCAGGTTTGAATGCCCCAGAAAAAGGCATGCTACATTTTTAGATAAGCTTCTGTTAATAACTGTGTGTTTTGTTGCTACCAAAGTTCTTTGAAGAAAAGTGTGTTGTGCCATACACTTCACCAGAGCCCACCCACAGAGATCTTCCTTCTCTGCCAGGCAGATGACAGCTCCAGGCCCCACAGGTAAGAGGAGAGTACTCAGTACTGCTGGCTCAATTCCCCCTCAGCCCAGCAAAGCCATCTCCTGCTACTTCCCACTGCCTCAGCTTGGAGGGAGTGTTTGGCCTTGTTTCATTTCACTTGATGGCCCCAGTCAGAGCAGAAATGAAGCCAAATAGGAAACCCAGATTGCAAAGTCACTGCTAGCACAGCTACAGCCATTACAGACACGGCGGGAGTTGTGGCTGCACAAAGCCCACTCCTTAATGAGCACGGCCACCTTCCCCACTGGCTCCAGGAGAGTTAGAGCACCCAGTGCCACCAATGAGGCCAGGAGAGGGGAGCCATCCCAAAGCACAGTTCAGCAAAGGGCAGTATGACCAGCTCTTACCTCCTAAGTTTGAGGGGCAGCGCTGTAGGCTGAGCTCATCAGCATTATACAGGGAATATCCTGCACTGGCAAACCAAATGAGGCTGATGACTTGTAGCTTGCTCCATCTTGGCCCTGCCATGTTCAAAGCCTGCAACGTTTGTCGAGTTTGACCAGAGAGCACTGGCCCCCAGCAGGGCAGAAGGCAGGGGTGGCCCAAGCACAGCCTGTCACCAAAGCCCCGTAAGCAGAAGGAAGAGCATCACTGTGGGAAGAGCCAAGAACAGCGACGTGCAGACAGACACAATGATAGAAAAAGAGCTCAAGTACAGAGAAGGGAGGGTGGAACAGGAAAGAAAGTGAGGGACTAAAACAAGCATGACCAATAAAAGCAACAGCAGCAACAAGCTTAGCCCAAGGTTAGCTTAGTAACCTTGTTGTTAATTGTGCTACGACATGGCAAGGAGTCGTCAGGCAGATTAAATAAGTGGTTTGACAGAAGCTGTCTTCTCCAAGGAGTCCCTGTCCTATTTGTCTACAGTTCAGCTGGGAAGTTTCAACATGCCCTTGAGTATCCATCCCATCATGCGGGATAATCAGGACAGTTAGACTCACTCTGACATAAATGCCTCAGCAGAAAGCTTAAGGACAGGATAGGAAAGGAGGGAGCTCCTCATGGAGCAAACCCTGCCAAGAGCCCATGGCTCATTTCAAGAGGCAGCTCCCAGCAAGGTTAAGATGCTGTAAGTCTCCCAGCAGCCAGGATGGAGGAGGGGCAGGAGCACATGGTCCTTCCCCACAAGAACAGGTTCAGCAGTGACCGACGCAGGCCAGCAGTACCAAGAGCTGCAGGATTAGGCAGGCACAGAGTGAACAGGGCTCAGGGCAGGGACACTCTGTCAGTTCAGCAGGAGGAACTTGCCCAGCAATAGTCAGATCTCAATTGCATTTGTCAGCTGATGATTTGATTACATAAGAAAGCCTTGCCTCAGAAAGGCCAGAGCCTATCCAGACTGTATGTTTTGAATTCTTAAAGCAGAGTACCAACAGTCCTACAGCTCTAAGATTGCAGGCTCATTAAGACAGCAAACGTCCAGAAGCAGCTACTGTTTTCTTGTCTCACCAGAACACTTGCCTCCACACTGCTAACAGAAATCCTCTCCACTCCTAAGAAAAGTTATCTACAGAAGAGTCTTGTACTCTACTTATGTCTGAGCTGGTTAGTGTGCAGGGCACAGGGAGAAACAGCATCTGAGCATGTAAACCCAGCCTACTTTACAGCCGAAATCAACTCCACAGCCTTAACAGGCATTAAAAACCTCAGCATGCATCACCTCTGGCGACTACAGGTTCAGGTCAGAAACCCAAACCAAGTGGAGACCGTCACCCCCACACACCTACCGCCAGGGCCCGGCCCGGCCCGGCCCAGCCCGGCCCGAGCGCCCGGCAAGCGCCCACTCGTCCTCAGCCCCAGCAGCGGCCGTAGATTTCGGACACGGTTACTCATTAATCAGAGAAAAAACAACATCATCAGCGCCGAAACAGCACTGGCCAGTCCGGGCAGAAACTCCTGCGGTGCGGGAGAGGTAGCGACATTCCCGGCTGTTACCGAGGAGCCGCGGCGCGGATGTGCGGCTGGGGCTGCGGCTGGGCCGTGCCCCGTTCCGCAACCCCCGACGGAAGGGAGGGAGGGAGGGAGGGAAGGGGCCGCTCCCAGCGCGGGGACCCCTCTCTTTGCGAGTCCCCCCCGTTCCCCGGCGCTCACCGTGGTGGGACATGGGCAGCACCTCGTTGCCGGTGCCGCGGTAGTTGTAGATGACGGCGGCGGCGGCGCCGCGCTCGGCGGCCAGGCGGATCTTGTCGGCGAAGGAGCAGCCGCCGCCGCGCTGGATGAGGGCGAGCCAGCCCGGGGAGCCGCCGGCCGGGGGGGCCCCGCTGAAGTTGGTGAGCGCACTGCAGGCATTGAAGGCATCGGGGCTGTCGGGCAGCACCAGCAGCCCCTCGGCCGACTGCAGCGGCGAGTCCAGCCCGTACAGGCCGCTCTCGCCCGCTTCCCAGCCGCTCCGGTTGCGGTCCATGCTGTTCTCCCATGACACGTTCAGCCAGGCGGTCCACGCCGCTGCCGCCGCCGCCCCGCGGGGACCGAGCGGCGGGACGGCGCAAAGCAACGCGAGCAG